>CAUYPK010074713.1:0-66924 GCA_963574355.1 Loris lydekkerianus
ACACAATAACTGTGAAATTGCCAGGAAGGCTATGTTAACCAGTGTGATATAAACGTGTCAACCGGTCTGTGAAACTAGTGTATGATGCCCCATGATCATACCAATGTACATAGCTATGATTTAATAAAAAAAAAAAAAGAAGTTGAATTAAAAATTATTGTTCAAATAAAAAAAAAAGTAGCCTGACTCTGCTTGTATATATTTATACCCAAACAGAGCATAAGGGGGCGCTATGTCAAAAATCTGAAAACAAATGTAAGATGTCTGTGTGACAGGAGCAGGCCAAGCTGTGGGCAGCGTGAGTCTGAGCATGAGCAAAACAGATGCAAAAGTTCAGCAAGACGGTGCTCCATGAAGTAGCAAGCCATCAGTGCCCGCTATGGGTACAGCCACATTTTGGCCCCTCAACATTGGGTATTGATACTCCTGTAAACCCACTGCCTTAAACCTTGGGCATCTACAGTTTTATCACCGATGACAACAGCAGCTCACCTTACTGATTCTTTCAAGAAAATTTCCTAAAATCCTTTCCTAGGCCAACATTGTCAAAAGGGCAATTGTCGGGATCTCACCTAATGTGCACAAAGTGAGGGTGACCAGCATGCCCCCGGGGTGAAGGGCTCAACTATAACTTTACCTTAGAAATGGAAACAACATAACCTAACAATCTGTACTCCCATGTTAAGAGCACGGCCAATGGACTGTCAAAATGGAGTCATGTGTTAATATATTCGTTAGTGGAGTCCTGTAGGTTGAGAAAACTGTTTTGGAAGAACTTCAAGGACCTGATTTTCTTACAAAATGTATGAGGTAGACCCACAGAAGAACTGCTATGTAGCTGACATTGGTACCTCTAGGATAGCAGGAATGGGAAATGCACATAACATATTTTCTAAAATTTGAAGTGCACTTTTGTGTACTTTATTATACATTTAACATTCACAGAAAGATCTTCAGACACCTAGAAAGTCCACATGAAAATGTAGAGAACTTTAGAAAGAATTTCTCCATTAATGGATCTCAAAATCAACAGCATGAACAGAAACATTTTTATTTGAAAATTTGTTCTTGAGAATAAAGAACAATATTGTTTACACAGCCAAGAAAAAAGTATAATATGAGTGACATGGTAACAATACCTGGGTTCTGTGCCTGGTACGTATATACATGAAAAAATAGAGTGAGGGAGAAAAAAAAAAAAAAATCTTTGTAAGCATCCCAAGCTGATATATGAAGAATTAATGACCTTAATATTAAAAAAAAAAAAAATGAAAAACCATTTTGTATCAATGCAGTCAAAAGGCAATAGAACAGTTTGCTAAACAGCTACTTTTGCTTATTTTAACATTTTTGTTAGTGTACAGAATATAAACCCAAGATGGTATATAAGTTATCAAGATAGCACTTTTGAGGTCCAATGGGAAATTGTATACAACTACACACCTCTTCTTTTCTATAGTTAGTAAAGATTATTCAGACTTACTAGAGAGTTTGAACATATTTTTTATTAATTAGTGCCACTTTCCTCAGCAGAGGACTGAAAATACAATCTCAGACCCCCCCCCATTAGGTTGTTCTGCAACTCCAATATTAATGCCACCTGAGTCACTGATAACAATTAATTGCTTATAGAATGATTTATGTTTTTAGTTTCCTCACTAACTTCATAAAAATAGATGCTAACTTCCTCCCTATGCTTTTAAATTAGAATTAGAAATAAGGAAAAGGGATATGGCCTTGTCATTTCTTTCATGTTTTATTTCAAGATTTATATCTTTCTCAAAGATGTGTCTCTCCTCCATCTAAGCTGGGAGAGAAAGCTGAGCAGTTTAGGTATCAGAGTAGCTGATTAAAGCAACAAGTTAAAAATGCAAAAGTTAAATCTTTAATCACTTAACTGTGATGGTATGAGAAGGAGTCTAAAATTCATAGAAGGAACAACTCTCTAATTGTGCCATTTTCCCCCATGGGACAGCACAACGAACTGTGGTCAAGTAGATCAGTGTGCCCTTGGAGGTGGTCTCCCTGTGTAGAGAGAGCAGAGCAGAAGACTCAGGGGGTCATATGGACCCTGAGGTCTAAGGGAGTGGAAGGGAAAAGAGTTAGGTGTGGGTGTGTGCTGCATCCTGAGGGGCAGAAGTGTCTTTCAGATTCCTCACTTCTCCCTAAGAAAAGTCTCAATACAGGTGCTTGAAAAATATCTCTTCCCTAGTCTTCAGATAAAAATACCTAGGAAGGAAGAGGACAGTGTTAGAAATATAAATATGGAAAACACATGGCCACCAGGGGAGGCCTGAGCTCATGACTCCCTTCAGAGACACCACCACACTGCGTACCAAGTCTAGTATAGGAGGACAGCCGTCCCTCATAAGCCTGCTAGGTAAACCCTTTGCAATTACCTGTAGTCAGGTCAGGGGAAAAAAAAAAAAAAAAAAAAAAAAAAAAAATTAAGAGATGGACTCCTCAGGATGGATCTCTGTATACTTGCAAGGCTCTTGGAGGAAAAAAAGCAATGACTACATCGTTTGATATCTTCTTAGCCTGATTCTATTCAATTTGCTATAACTACCTCCATTATATTTGTTTATGTTTTTATCAGTGTCCAACATCAATGTCAATATCAGGTTCTACTCAGATATTTCCCCTACAGTGAAATGGACTATGGGACATCTGCTGACCTGTCTCACTGTTCTCGGCTCAACTGAGCTTGGGGGCATCAGAATTTTCAACCTTTATTTTTTGACATCAGAGTCAGAGAGGGACTTTTCAGCTTATAAATTCTCAGACCATCAACATTCAGAATTGCTTCCTTTCCATCACGTTTGTTTAAAAATCTTCATCTTTTGTGTTTGCTCCATAGTAACCTTGGATTCTTATTTTACCACTATTTCTACAAATACCTCACCAACACAATACAGTGTAAAACATAATTATGTAAATTTTACCTGAATTTATATAATTATCTCTGTTCTATAATATAACAGATAGCATTAACTAATAGTAGCTACAAGTAATCAGAAAACTTTGAAAGACATATAGAAGGTGGATACTCCTTAGGAACATTTTTTCTATTTCAATAAATGTATGTACATAAATTATATAATAAATTAATACATTTATAAAGAGGATAGTGTCTGTTGGATATTATTGCATTGGTATACAGAGTAACTACAGAGTAATTAGATTTTTCAAAGCTTATTAACTAAGACGGAAGACATTCAGGAACTTGAAAAACAAACTGGTGTGAACAGACTTCGCTCTTGGCTGAACTTTGGAGAACATAGGACTTAACTTGCTTTGAGTAGATGATGCCTCACATATTAAACCTCAAAAGAGGATTCTGTAGATTTAAAATCGTGGAGGAATGCAATAAATATGAATGATCTCATTTATGTGATAAAATGTCAACATTGAGAAACTTAATGACAGGACGTGAAAAACTACCTACTTTGTTGGATCAAATTTAAACAAAATTCGATCTGTATGAATAATCTTATGATTTTTTCTAACAATTAAGTCAACAAATGTTATGCATATGGAAGCAAAGGGTTGATAGATGAAAATTCTCAAGAAAAATGGCTATAGAAAAATGATGAGGGAAAATTAAACAACTCTTTTAAACTTAAATTTTATTAAATCATAACTGCATACATTTATGGGATACAATGTGATAATTTGATATACAATATGGAATGCTTAAAACAGAGTAACATAACCATCACCTCACTTACTTATTTTTGTGGTGTAACATTTATAATATATTCTCAGTTGTTCTGAAATGCACCTTGCATTGTGCACATTAGGTGAAATCCCACCAAATATCACCCTCTTTCCTCTCCTCACCCTCTTCTCCCCTCTTTTTTTTTCTGGACTATCTTTGTATTTTATCATTTCTATGAATGTGCAAGTATTTATATATTGGTTTCATAATAGTATTGAGTAAATTGGATACTGTTTTCCCCATACTTGAGAAACTTTACTAAAAAGAATATGTTCCACCTCCATCCAGGTAAACATAAAAGATGTAAAATATCCCTGTTTTTTTATGGCTGCATAGTATTCCATGGTATACATATATGAAAATTTGAGTATTCTTTGAAGAACTGATGAGTGATTGCAACACTTAATTAATTATAAAAACTATATTAAAGGACATTAACAAACCAATTTTATACACTATCCATTTGTGCTTCATGGTTCTTTTTCTATGAATACCCACACTAGAATCTAAGTTATATTTTCTACTTAAAAGTCAATTTTTTTTTCTTGGTAATTAGAATTCCAATGTCTGACATATTCTGCAATATCGGCTTGTGCTAGAATTTGTCCTGTGCCAAGTCTAGTAATTACTCCTTTTTGTAGACAAAATCTCTGCGATAGGGCCTTGACATTTGTTTCCTCCTTAGGTCTACTCACTTTACATTCATATAAGAAAAAAGAATCTAGATAGTGCATTCTTCCTACTCCAAAAGCCCTTTAAAATTGGATGAATGTCTAAACCCTTTAAAAATGTAGCAGTGAATTTAGTATGATCACATATCCAGTTTTATTAAATATTCTATCCTTACCATAGAGGATTTGCCATTATCAAATAAAAAAAAAATCTTTACTTTTTTTTTTTTTGTATTTGTCATCAAGGAGGAGGTATAGGATGATTAGAAACATTATATTTTCAAACCGAAATAAAATCTTGCATATCAATATAAAGTTATGCTGGGAGAAACAAAGTTCTTATGGTCAGCATTTGTCATTATGATCTATATATGTAACATTATATAAAATTATATATTTATCATATGCATATATATAGTATTTTATTTATTTTCCTTCTTTTTCTGACCAGAGTACTATAGGACTGTGGTGTAGAATAAATGTTAAGTGTGAGAGAGTGAGAATGAATTTCAGAACCATAGTCCGGGACTTTAATACTAACTCTGCCATTTATTTATTCATGCTACTCTTCATAATGCACTTAAATTTGGATTTTACCGTCAATAACATTGGAAAGGCAATGTCTCCTATTTTTATTGATTTTTATAGCTGAAAAGATAACGTATATAAAGCACTCTGCTCCTAGCTCACATTGGAATTTAGCCTGTTGTCCTTGGAAGGGCGGTGGAATTTGATAACGACAATCTGAAGTCATTGAGGTAAAATCTACTGTGTTCGTGTTTTTTAAATCAAGTGAGATTCAGAGACATAGAAAACTTTTTATTTAAGTCAGAATTTTCCCAGAAAACCTCAATTCTGAAGTAATTATGCATGTGCATTAAGAATTGCTGGATAATTTGTTGAATAATAGATACTCCAAACCTAGGGAAGGAGGCTGAGAAGGCTATTCTGGCAGCAGTTTTTTTCCCGGAAATATCAAAAGTCATATTTGAATAATAAACACCCATCAGCAGTTCTTATTTTAAAGGGCATTTAATCACTATGAATGGAATAATGGAATCCTGTTGACCTCAAGCATCTATGGTTAAAGTTATTGTATATAGACAATTTCACTGAGAAGCCAGGAACGTGCTATCTCTCCAGTAACCTCTGGAGAAGATGTTCCAGGTTATAATTCAATCAAAGAAATTGATCCTGAATTGTAATAATTGTATGGATTATACAAATGGAAACCTACATAGGCATAAAGAGTAAATAATTCCAGCTATTTCACTAAAGCTATTTTTATTATGAAGATTTCTAGAATAACAAAGCTCAGGTGCTTAGAAAATACACATGAAATGATTAACTTCATGACTATTATTTAGCACATCTAAGTAAAAAGATGAAAATTCTTGTGACATTGCATAGTATGGTAGTGTTGACCACGTTCTTTATAATCAAAGAAATAAAGAGATGTTGACCGATTATTCAGCTAAGTGAGCCAAAGATGTAATTTTTGGTTTGTATACTAAATAATACAAATATTTGTGTCTGCTATGTTCTATATCACAACTTTGAAGTACAAAATAAGGTCCAGTACCATTTAATTGAGATTATTTTGAGAAATGTTCTTTAGGAATTATTTTCACCACTTACTTCCAAAGATCTTTGGTATTTGCTCACTCAGACCAACGTAATAAACGGAGCTTTCTACTGCTGAGGCTGAAAAGCGGAAAGACCCTGTTCTTTAATGGTTCCCTCTCTAGTTTGGGCCATCTAAAGATGTGCAGTCCCCCAGACTATACCCCAGCTTTTGAAAATAATGAAAACTCTACCCAACTCTGCATCAATTAAACTCAAACTTTTACAAGGGTGGTCAAACACTTGATTTTTTAAAAAGTTAGAAAACTGGGTGGATAATCACAGTACATTTGTTTTACTAAGGTACCTAAATTGAGGACTTTTTAAGATAATCTGTTCCATGATACTATTAGTTGATTTAAGAAAAACAAACAAACAAACAAACAAACAAAAAAACATAATATTGAACGGAACAGACTCCCATAAGGTATTGCTCTAAGTAGTTAGCTTATATTGACTCATTTATTCTGGGAAACAGCATTATTAGTCAGGTTTTCCTAGAATCTCTGCTGGTAAGAAAATTGAGGCATAAAGAGATTTATAACTTCCCAGGGCTGTGCAGGTGACGAGGGCCAGAGTAAGGTTTCCACCTGCCAGTCTGGCGGTGAATCCCGTGACTCAACTCCCACTCACGTGAGGCTTCACTCAGGGCAAACTGCAGGCAACTTTACAAAGGCCCCTGTCTTGACACTGGACATCATACTCTATATGGTTGAAATACCAGGGAATTAAATCTAAATGACTAATCTGTAGCTGAGCTTTTTTAAAATTTAGCTCAATAGTTACATGCATTTAAAAAACAGAACCCCCATCTTCATGGTAATATACCCTGAGAGATAATCTGTGTTAGATTATTGGATAATTCCACCACTAAAATTCTCTGAATAATTTTCTTTTCTCTTGTAACTTTTATGAATAGTATCTGATTTTATTGTATTACATTTTTATGATACATCCAATCCTTTCCTTTTTGAAAATACATGGAATGTAAATAAGTAAATACATGACTCAAAATTACTTATTTATAAAAAAGTAACTCCATTATGTAGGATCATTTCCCACACTATGATAAACATCTGAAAGTAGAGAAAATTTTCTGATGACAGAATCTAAAAAAAATGTGGGATTGACCATTGACTGACATGATTTCTGTGGTTAAACTAGTCTCTTTTTATATCTACACATACTAGAACCACATTTTTGCTCACATATTAGTGAGGAAAATTATTTGGGAAAATGTACTATTCATACCATTTTACTAATAAAAGGACAACAGTTCAGGAGTTTACTTAATGTCACTTTCCACAGCTTTTAAGTAACACAATCAGTGGTTTGGGACAAAGAAATTTTGATCCTAGAATCAGCGCACTTCCATGCTGATGACTGTCAGTGACTCAACTTTTTTTGTTGTTGTTTTTACTATTTACATTCTAAAACAACGTGGTAGAATCAGGAGAAACTTCAAGCAGGGGAGCAAGCAAATTCCAGAAGATAAATATTAGGTCAGAACCTCACATTACGAGTACAAATAAATCGATGTTGGAATAGTAGACGGGTGATTATATCCAGGGAGGTTTGGCAAAAAAAAAAAAAAAAAAAAAAAAAATAGATAATTTAAAGGGATCTTGTCACCAACACTGACTACGTGACCAACATGACTCAGAAGTAACACTGAGAATGAACATAGGTCTGAACAACTCATTTCTAGGAAGCAAAGTCAGCAAATGTCACCTCTCCCTACTCCCCAAACACTCACTATTTGACCATGAGGACATGAAGGTGTGCAAAGTACAGCCAGAAAGGACATTTCTATAAAATTTCAAGGTTGGTGGCCTCACTCCTCTAGAGAAGTCCTTTCCCCTTCTTGATGAAGTATCACAAACGTAGCATAAGAACTTTGCACGGATCAGTTGGTTAGGGTGTTGTGTGGTCGTCCATCTCCACCAGATGACCTTCTTTTTGCCCCTTCTGTGGACCTGGCGTGTCAATGTCTCCTGAATCTTAGCTGTTCATGTGTAACCTTCCGGTTCATACATAACTTTCTAAAATTAGGGCTCAAATGGTGAGTGGAATCACGTGGAGTTCTTAAATTGCTGGGCCATTACTGAGAGTTCAGGGAGATTTTGCCTCGCCCATATTATTCAATAAAGTGATAGCCAATATTGAGAAGTTCTCAATTGGTTAGTTTGGATTTTTTTTGCTTAGATTCGGAACCCCAAAATCAGAATAAAGTAGGTTGGAAAGATTATATTTGTAAGGAAACCATTCAAAGACTGCCTGAGTTAGCAAATTCCTCATTAGGAATGGCCACAGTCAATTCAGTAGAACTGGGGTTCTTTTACTTACTTGTGTACAACGTTATATTCCCTGATAATGCCGAGTAGCTGCTATTTATGCTAACTTTTAAATTCTGGTTTTATGGTAGATTATCCCCTCATAGCTTTCTAAACATTTTCTTCCTAGAAATGAATTAAAAGTGCAGTGGCATCACAGTTACCTTGGGAGGAATATGGACTGCTTCGGGTGAATTTGTAGTTCTTTGTTTTCATTCATATGACTAATTAGCACCAAGAAATTTCATTTCTTTCTGCTTTTCTCTTTTTTAAAAGCTAGAAGGGGATAGAGACTTATGATAATTTCAAAATCCTGACAAAAACAAGGATAACAACAGCGAAAAAAGGTTTTTTTGTTTTTGTTTTTTATGGAATTCAATTTTTCTGATATTTTATTGTTTTCTGCTGGAGAAAATGGTGATAGGCCCCTTAAACTCTGACACGTTTGAAAGGACAGACTCTACTTGTAATTATCTTTGTATCCTTACTCTCCGGCTTGGCATTTTTCCATGGTGGGGGACCAGAACATATTCACTGAATAAATACCAACATTATAAATATAGTTCTCAAGGTACTTCTCACAAGTTGCTTTGTCTTTCATTACTACGTTGGTGTGTGGATGTATCGTCATAATTCCTCAGAAGTATTTTTAAAATGTTCATTTTATGTCAGATGAACAAAGTGTAAAGTGAAAACAAGAGTAATTTACTGAAAATAAAAGGAAATATTTTCTCAAATAATAATAGATGGCATCACTGCCAATACTTGTGGATACTTGTGTATGTGGAGCCGTTGATCTCATTTTCAGCATTCAAGGAATACTCTTATTCATAAATAAGGATGTTGTGCTAAAGATGGAAACTTCCTATAATTGCTGTACGTATGATTGAGCACTTCAAATAAAAACAACAGTTAAAATGTGTTGTTTTACAAGTAACTTAGAACAGTAGTTTAGTGGAATATCTTCCAACTAATGTGGTTTCTTAATAATTTTATTTCTCTCTGAAACTCAGTTCTCTCAATTGTGTATTCACACAGGATAGTAAACACATCACCCTGTATTGCACAAGCCTAAAAATATTTAACCTTACAAAATAGTTTATGCATCCTATTTTATCAAGTTGGATTTTAGTTAGTGATGTGAATGTAGTTAATTAAACTATACTTGTGTCTACTATTAAAAATAATCACTGAGAAATTTTTTGTGTCTTAGTATCAGATATTGCAACATTATGGTAATATATTTTGATTCTATTAGCATTATTTAATACATGATGAGACGTCTAATAATGCCAGATGGACTAGGACAGATCAACAAGTCCTCAGGGTATATGATAATCATGTAGAGGAGGAAATATAATTACAAGTTATAATTATATTAAACTTGAATTTCTTGAGGAAATGAATAAAAGATAATTTCAGTTTAAGTGTGTGCTCATAGTTAATGAAAGCTGCTTCGTGAGATGAGAAAACATGAAAGGATATTTTACAATAAGCACCAAAGGCAAGAAATTCTGTATTAAAATAAAGAAATAAATTTTTGCCAACAAATAATGTCTTAGATTAAAATGCTCATAGATATGGCAGTGATGATGTAAACAATGGTTTGCTTCTCTGCTCTGAACAAGATCTGGGGTGTACGAGCAGTTACATAAATGGAATAAAAACAATTCAGTGTGTTTGCTGCTGAGGAGCAGGCATCGTCTCCTATTACACAAATGGATTATTATAGTTCCGCAGAATTTTAATTTTCTCATAAGCAACATCAAATGCCTGTAGAAGGTGATGAAACTCAAATTTGGAAGCTTATGCATATTCTGATTTTCCTTATCTCTAAAGCATTATCAAACATTTTTAAAAAAGAAAAATGATAATGCCAAAGAAATCAGTTTAAGAATTATGGTTAGGGAAAACCCTGAGGGTGTTTTTTTTTCCTTCTGGTACCGGCCCAAGAGATGAAAGTAGTGGTTTCTAGACTCATCTACTTTACCTCTATTATTAAAAAAGAGAAAGTCAAAATATTCAGGGAGAAGGACAACAGAACTGTAGTCATTAGGGCACTAAAGAAACCCATTTCAGCTGGTGAGAGAATTAAACGCACACACACACAAGACACCCTCTTGAACCAGGGAGAAGAAGAATCCATGCTGGGTCCAGCCTTAAAGCTGGAGAAAAGCAGGAGAGTTGTGGAGGTCACCCATTTCAATCTCAGGGACATAATAGCCTTTTAAAATCTAGACTTAATCTACATGTTAGAAAACCCCCAGCAGGCTAAGAAGCTATGGATAAAAATAACCAAGTGCAGCCGAGGGAGTGACAAGAAACAGATCTTCTCTGTGAAGCACAGTGCAAAGAGGAGACCAAACGTGGAGGAAGGAGCAGACACCGAGGAAACTCCAGCTTATGCCCCCATCCCAGGCAGAACGGACCACTAAAAGATACGGATGGCTGCAGAGCGCCCAGGGTAACCATAGCAACAGTAAACCTCAAACCAGTTTAGCTCCTGACTAGATTAACAAACACCCCCATGCTAAAGCCCAAAATTGTTCATCTATGATCCTACAGAAGATATCTGACTGTATAAAAAAACAGAACAAAATCATCACCACCAACCACAAAAATATTAAAGGCAGGTAAAGGGGTTAAAAAATAAAGAAATAGAAAGAAACAAAGACAAGCATTGCAGATGGCTTCTCTTTAGACACCAGGAAAGCTAATAGACAGGAAGGTGACATTGTGAAGTACTAAAATAAAAAAGAAAATAGTAGTTTAAACCAGGATTGTACTTACAAAATATCTTTCAAAATATAGAGTTTTGCAATCAAGATCTAATTGTGAAGGTGTCTGAACTGCAGGTGTCACTAAGAACACAGTCACACTGGGCCTTTGATGTCAACATCACACTGGGATGGAAAAATAACGACCCCGAGATCTGGACTGGGAAAATTGAGGGTGGACCATTCCAGAAGTCCCAAATGATCACATTTTCCTGTATCTTACAGCCCAGAAATGATGCCCTCTCCCACTTACCAGGGGACCACAACCTCCACTTGCATGGGGACCATTCAAGGACGTTGAGATTCATTTCCTTCTTGTTTGTCCTGACCACACTTTATTGCCTTTATATTTATAGTCAGGTCATAGCACACCTCATGCTAAATGTCTTATACATCAAATTAAATACAAACTGGGCAACTTTGGCTTAGCTGTACCAGAAGTACTACTGAGGGAGGGACCATTAGCTATTGGAATGTGGAGCAGGTGATGTCAGAGGCTGGGTAGGCCAGAACTTATTAATATAGAAATATGCACCTTGGACTTGGAATCTAATGTTCCAGAAAGACTATCTAAAACAGATTTAAGACCCCATTGGGATGACTTCTCAAATGCCAGACACAGGATGACTTATAGTAAATGAGGTAGACATTGTGGACATTTTCTGCCACAGTATTGAGAAAATGGTCAAAAAGTTTACGACAGTAGAAGTCTTAGAAAATACTGAGAACTCAGAAGCCACTACTTAGTGGTATTTCCCAAATGGTCCCAGGACATTGGCTGCTTTAAGAAAACAGGGAACTCACTGGAAAAGGAAAGCTGGTATATTTGAGAATCTTAGTGAAGCCCACCATCTACATAGGATACAATTTACATTGAGAAATGTTTCCATGCAACTGAGATTTCTATTAGCAACAGAAATCATTGAATTCTGAAATGGCAGAGATTGGACTTCAGCACTTAATTAACAAAAATAAAATGTATGTAAATATTATAATGGGCAGCAAAGCTGAAGTAACCACACGGGCACTTGGCAATGGCTAATAGACCATGATCTTACAGTGTAATAACTGGATAGCTGATTCATGTTTTGCTTGACTTGTATAATAATAAGATTAAAAAAAAATCAATAATTACCACCACTACCCCAACAAAACATGTTGAGTCTTAATCCATTGTGCAATTCTAAACCAAATTCAAAACCAAAGCACATTGCAAAGCAATCTGGATTCTTGCGAAAAAAGATTCCACAATTGTATGGCAATTATACAAGAGATATAGTCCCCTTTTTCTTTAAAAGTCTATGGTCATTTTCCAGAATAATTATTCACTTGATAAAGGGAAGTACCAAGAATTTTGACAGATAATTTGCTAAGGGATCTAAGCTGACGGTGACTCCTGAGGTATGGAATACCCATACCATGGTGTTCTAGTTAGAGAGGCAGCTTGAAGCAAGAGATGAAGACTCGCTCCAAGACTATACCCTAGTGGGTATTTTCTGAGTCCCTGAATGTTTGTGACAGACGTATACTTAACCGCTGCATGGATCCTCACTTTGACAGAGATGTCTGCCATGAGATTGGTGTTATCCCATCTACCAACACATAAGGCCATTTGGACTCACAGCCCTCCTTTGTACAAAAGAAAGGACAGTTTGAAAGTGTGGAGGCTTCCTCTTAAAGAGCAAGTGCCTTTCTGTTACATTTGGAATGGGTCTTTTTTTTTTTTTTTTTTTTTTTTTGGTAGAGACAGAGTCTTACTTTTTCACCCTCCGTAGAGTGCTGTGGCATCATACAACTCACAGCAACCTCCAACTCCTGGGCTTAGGCGATTCTCTTGCCTCAGCCTTCAGAGTAGCTGGGACTACAGGCACCCACCACAACGCCCAGCTATTATTTTGTTGTTGCCGTTTTGCCAGGGCTGGGTTTGAACCCAGCACCCTCGGTATATGGGGCCTATGAGAATACAGTCTTGCACTGGCCTGAGGATGGTTCTTTTAATTTGCATAAATTAGTGTATTTGTCAGGGTTCTGAAACAAGTCTCATTCCAAGAAATTAATTACTAATATTTATAGGCTGAAATCATTCTAACAAAAAAATTGAACATTGTTTGATAGTCAAAATAGAGAAAATATATAAAAATCAAAGACACTTTCCTTTCGTAAACCTTCCCCCTTCCTTCACTGCTCGCCCCCTCCCACTGCCCCTGTTTTCTCTCTCACATTCATCTTTAGGTGGGTGGTTCTTTTCATTGCAGGATTTTCCCATAAAGTATGATGAGTATGACATTTCTTTAGATTGTAATGAATCACCTTCTCTCAGCTTTGAGTGGGAGGGGTTTACCCCAGACCCACCTTCCCGAGTTCCTCCTCATCACCCAGAGTAGCGAGGACAGCGGACACATGAACAGCCTGATTAGGGAATAAGAAGAACTTGGATAAAAGACTGAGTCCCCCAAGAGGACAGCAGGGTGGAAAGAAGCTGCAAGAGTCACTGGGAAAAAGGGAAATGAACACGTGATAATCTGGGGAATGTCGACACAGGAAAGGAAACCAAAGCGCCGTATAATTCACACTTTATTCTTGTCTCAGTGTGTGACAAAACTTTGTCTGGATTCTCTTGCCCACTAACAAAGTTTTTAAAAAGTTATGGTAAGATGGCATGGGGAGACTCAAATATTGGTGGCAGTTGTTTCATTTTGTTTATTTATTTTTGAGACAGAGTCTCACTATCTCACCCTGGCTAGTGAGTGTGGCATCATCAGGGCTCACAGCAACCTCAAACTCTTGGGCTTGAGCAATCCTCTTGCCTCAGCCTCCTTAGTAGCCGGGACTACAGGTGTGTGCCATAATGCCTGGCTATTTTTTTCTATTTTTAGTACAGATGGGGGTCTTGCTCTTGCTCAGGCTGCTCTTCAATGCCTGAGCTCAAGCGAGCCACCTGCCTTGGCCTCCCAATGTGCTAGGATGACTGACATGAACCACCATGCCCAGCACATGGCAGCTAATTTTGAAACAATCTAAGTTGAAGAAGAAAAAAGAAATTGAAAACTTTCATGTTGGCTGCTCAGATAGAACTCTTTTCTAAAATAAATGTCCCCTACTATAGTCCATCAGTACAGGGAACATAGGCAGCTCATCTCACTGAGGAACATAGGCTTGCACTTCCTCCTAAGTCTCCTGTAAAGCTGGTGGGAAAAACTTACCCTTTGACTTAAAGTCTACTGTTTTCTGTACTCTAGGCGGAGTATGTGTATATGTCATGCAGGGTAAAGACCCTGACTGGATCACTGTGTGCCTTCACATAAAACATGGAGGCGTGGCAAAGAGAGGCAATCGCACACCTTGTGGGAAAAACATTGATTTGAAACAAATCAAAACATCAAAGCCCTAGGAAATAATGATACTGGTTTACTCTAAGACACAGAGCCAATGAAAATGGTTTACCAAAGGTGCAGGCCATAAACAGTATTATTTGTTGAGAGCTCAATTAAAAAGAATATAAGTGGTTATGAAAGTATTAGACAAACAAGTAATAATTTTAAAAGGAGGACTCACCTTGTAATACTCCCATTCTTTCATGTAAACAAAGCTAGTAAGTAAATTTGATACAGATGATCAACAACTATTTCGATCTGGGCAGGATTTTAAGCCATTGATCTCTGTAATCCTAACCCTGTGGTATTCCAAGCTGTGCTGAACTCTAACTTTGGCACCACTGTATATCTCTTTAATTAACTTATGATCTGTAATTTCTCTCTCTCTCTCTTTCTTTTTTTCTCACTTATCTCCCTGCCTCCTTCTTTTCCTCTTTCCTTCAATCCTTCCCTCCCTTCCTTCCTCACTTCCTTTCCACCCCTTCCTCTAGTGGATAAGTCCAAGTTATTTTTGTTCTTACTTATGAAGGAATCCAATATTTATGACAAAAGACACCTCCAGGGTTTTGGAATTCTCCTGCTACTATCGTCTATAGTTATCTACCACCAACACCCCCCCTAAAGAAAAATTTTGTCCTACTACAGTATTACAGACAGCTGATTCCAGCTGCTGCACAGCACAGAAAACCTCTGGGGATGGAGCATTTGCCTGATAATGCTCCAGAGGCCGAGTTTGGGCCTCAGAATCTGAAGAGGTGCCCGAACAGCTGAAATTACCTGTAGCGTATTCTCTACCTTTAAGAATACCACATTTTGAAAAACCAATCTGATTTACCTGATATGCCTGTTAATATTGCATATTTGATAATGTTTACTGATGGGTTACATACTTGAGATAAAATAGCACATTTAAGGTTTTCTGTGTCAGGGTAACTTACCAAACATTGAAAGCTTATTTTTTTTTCCTGGAATTAAGTTTGTACAAGCTGGTGAGTTAATAGCAGTTGCAAGAAATTCTTGATTTAATATGCATATATACTACTGATAAATGTATCTTTAGCGTTTGTCACACAATAGAAAAGTTTAAAAATCAAGTGTTTTCTACTTAAATTAAAACTTTTATGAAAATCAACAGCTGCTTTTGCAGAGGTTATCCAAGTGCCTACTCAGGTACCTCCTATCAGTTAAGTCATGGTAGAGCTCAACCAGTAAAAGGAAGAAGTTTCTAAGGACAATAATTTTGCTATTAGTGTCACAAATTTACTGTTAACATAGCAAACTTCAAATGTAGGATCTCCATTTTTGATACAATTGAAAATTTTTATCTTCAAATATATGCCTTACAAAATAAAATGAAGAAATGGATTACAAATAGGCTGCTTCTTAAGACTGTGGGAACTACTAAAATAATGTCTATCCCACAGTTCCTGTTTGTTTGGATAATGCTATTGTGTTATCAACAAAATCATATGAATATCAGAAGATTTTAAAGACATTAGGTGCTTATGATGCCTATCCAAAAAAATAAAACTCAGAACACACAACAAAGACTTATTTTTCTTGGAAATTCTTTCTAGGCCACTAGCAGGGTAAGCACAAAAACGTCTCCCTGACCAACTTAATCAGGAACCTAGAGGCATTTGGATTTCATGAAAGAAATGCTTGCAAAAGTTAAATGATATTGTCTAACTACTGTGGGTATGGTGTATGATGCTTTGAAGTCTTTCCGTCTTCAAATACTGATACTCAGGACAAACAGGTATTTTCTACTTTGAAACATCGGACAGAAAAAAATCATTTCATTTCTACATAGGAATTATGCAAAAGTTTATACAGATTTCTAACCCCTTTCCTAGGCAGTAGCAATCAACAAATCAGATTTCAGCCCAAATGTCAGCTCCTGGAGTTCCATGTTATAGATTTAGGGAAATGTATCCTGTCTATTGCCTTACAGTTAAATTAACTTATATATATGTGAACTGTGTATATGTTGATGCTTCTGTGTGAGTATGTATAGATAATAAAACATAAAATAGAGTTAAGATATGTAAAACTCCTCTTTACAGAAACTTAAACTCCATAAAAGCAGAAATCAATCTGGTTAACCACTTTAAACAGATGCTTAATAAATATGTAATAATTGAATGAGTTTTATACACAATAATTTCTAAAGTTTAATACTTTCCTTCCCTTTAAAGTACCTAACTTATTTATTTCACAATGTAGCTATTACTACAGACAACTCAATTTAAGAATTAATTTATTGTTTCTTTAGGAAGACATTTTGAAGAAAAGCTCATTGATTTGTCAATTTGAAGTTGAAAATAGGGGCATCTTTTTAAGTTACGGATATTTTTGATTGGTGGTGAGTGCTTTGGCTTAATACAAAATATATTTAGTGAAGAAGTCATTTAACTATTTTTTGTCGTTACAGCTCTACGTATATACTGCAAGTAGCAAGTAATCAGGAGACCGTTTACAACTCAGGATATATTTTCAAACGTTTCCAGAGTATTCTGAGTTGATTTGTGCTAGTTGTGCCACAAATTATTTCAGAATTTACTACATTTTTCTGCATAAGTAGGAACCACCTTTGTTTCCACATTATTTTTCTGTGCTGATATTCTGATAAAACATCAGTCCATGTTATTCCTTCCTTTCCCATTTAAGCACACATCCATGGGTTTCTTTTTACTCAAAAAAAAAAAAAAAAAAAAAGATTTAAAATTTCTATTTAAAAAAAAAAAAAAAAAAAAAATCACCCCTAGTGGTTGCTGCCAGTCTTCTTTTCTCAATCTGAAGTAGGCAGAAACTGGCTTTTTTTAAATACTCGTATTTAATAATGAAATCAAAGAGTCCTTCTGGCAAGCTGGGGTTGGGGAAACTAAAGAGGCTTTTATCCTTATAAGTTCTGGGCACTTTTGTCCGTGATGAGAAATCAGCCTCTATTGTTGGAAAAAGGGAGCAGCACGAAGCTTTTGAGATCTTGGCCATAAAGACTATTTCTATGGACGTGCCATAGAAATAGGATAGAAACAGAAAGGGACAGTCAGCAGACGTGGGGGCCACAGGACTGTGACAGCCAGAATTCGTCCCGAGGTAAGGGCAGCTGGTGCAGGGTCTGCAGCGCCTTCCAGGGGCCGGTAGTGCCCAGCCCGTGGGGGTCAGCAGGGCCGCCGTGCGAGGGGGTCTGGCTGAGCTCTGTGCCAGGCGGTCCCCAGGCCGCGCGTCGAGCCACGAAATTCTTCACCTCGATCTGAGCACAGTAGTTCCTAAAGCCCATATGCGAGGGAGCCCTTCCAAACTCTGTCCTCTGCAGACTTCACCACCAATCTGACAATAGGAGAGGTAAGGGGAAAGAGTACGTGGGACAGAAAATACTACACGGAAGACAAGTCTTAAAATTGTTTACGGGAAGACCATTTGTCTTTTAAGCACCTGTTACACTCTAAAGAAGGAAAGAAAGAGGGACAGAGGAAGGAAAGGAAGGAAGGACTCAGGATACGGTACAGCATCAAAAAATGTAAAACCATCTGAAATATGAAAAATTTTCTAAGCTATTTTTCAAAAATGTATACTAAACAAGTAAAAGGAACATCTGAAAAATAAACGATGCCTTATAAATACTGAGGTAAAAGATTTTCAAACTATAATAAAATGTTCTACTAAATCAAGTAATTTTAAAAAGTAATAGATTTTTTTTCAGATATAAGGATTAAACCCATTTATATTCTAGTGAGTCTTCTTTAGGAATATACTGGAGGTTGTCTGCCAGCAAAATAGAGAGAAATCCATGAAGGATAAAATGGGGATGAAACCCAGGGAAACATGAAGAGAAATCCATGTAAGGTGATGTCATGAGGACTCAGAAGCTGTGAGAGTGGAGCCTCCGCAGTTGACCACCTCCCTACCTCAGACTCCTCCCTGAGTTGAGCTACTTTTCGTAGACTGGACTTGTACCCCATGTTCATAGGCTGGTTCTTTAGGTTGACCACCTCTGTATGTTGACCAGTTTGTTGCAGGCCCCTGAGTGGTCAACTTGCACAGGGGGCATTGTATGTAGTTTGCTTCAGAATAGGTGGGGGAAATGTTTCATGATGAAAATCTCTGGAAATAAAAATAGATGTGATCATTTGCAGCATTGATCACTTAATAACTAATTTTAAGTTTATATCTTTATTTATAGGTCTGATTTACTATGTGAAAGTGATCAGTATGAGAATGAGGAATTCTAAGTAAATAAAAATCCAGGACAGCTATTAACATCAGAAACATCAAGTTTTTTGGAAAAAAAAAAATATGATAGCACAGTAATTGGGTATGTTATTCTCACTATTAATAAATCCCAACAGCAGGAACACACACACATGCACACACACATGCGCACACACACGCACATGCGCACACACACACATATGCACACACACATGTGCACACACACACACCCCCCAGATACCACATTGACCTCCCACTCAGATACTTTGGGAAGATGATGTAAGAGAATATGGGATCAGTGTGAGCTAAACCATCATCTATAGAAAACTAACATCAGTACAGATTCTAAAGTTGAATAGAAATATTTTGTGAAGGTGTATTATTTATAGTAGAGATAAATAAAAAAGCCAACATTTAAAAGTGACTAAAAGTTGCCTTTGGGAGCAGAGCTGTGAAATAGATTAGGAAATTCCTGTTTGTCTTCTAAGTCCTCAGTGTTGCTGGTCCTTTAAAATTGTGAATTATTTGATAAGAATATCTGGGAAAACATAATTATTGAATACTTATGAAATCTGCCAAATTATATTTAATTCAAATAATTTTCAGTGGAATTATTTACTGCCTGCATATGTCAATCAAACACTTGAATTGAAGCACTGGCATGCATGTATGAATATGACCTCTGCTCTCAAGGAACTTATAATTTTGGGAGAAGGGCAATGTGTCACTGTATAATTATCTAGAATTGTAACACTAAGAATCTGTTCTTTGAGTAAGAATATTTATTTAATTGTTGTTGTTGCTATAGAATTTGGCATAGAGTAATGGGCTGAAATTACCTTTACTTCCATTTTCTAGTTAATTAGGCACTTTATTTATGATTATTAAAAATGATGCAGGATATATTATTTCAAAATTTATGGCTGCCTAGATGCAAGATGAAAGCACGTTGTGATTTTATAAATCACAAAACAGTCCCAGTTATTTGTTTTATAATACATTCTTGGATTTTTCTCTAATATTGTCTTTTCTTTATATTTTTAGATTTTATATTCACATATAAGCACATATTATTTTCTTGTACAATTACACCAGACTGCCTTGGTGCAGTGGCTCAAGCCTGTAATCCTAGCACTCTGGGAGGCTGAGGCAGGAGGATCTCTTCAGCCCAGGAGTTCAAGACCACCCTAGCAAGAGTGAGAACCCTTCATTTCTACTAAATATAGAAAAGTTAGCCAGGTGTCTTGGCAGGCACCTATGGCCACAATTATTTTTGAGGCCGAGGCAGGAGGGTTTCTTAAACCCCAGAGTTTGAGGTTGCTGTGAGCTAGGCTGACACCATGGCAGTCTAGTCTGGGCAACAGAGTGAGACTGTGTCTAAAAAAAAAAAAGAACTGTTACTAACATCCTGCTATTGGCTGTGTGATTTATTCCCTATTCTATGGTAAATTTTACTTCTGAAGTTTACATTTAAAGCATTCATAAATTTTTGGCTTTAAATATTAAACAGTAATTCTTTTGAAAACATCATAATTCAATAAAATTCTCTATCAGTTAACATTTGCTTTTTATTTATTTATTTATTTAAGGCCCGGCTTCTTTTGTTGTTGTTGTTGTTGCAGTTGTCATTGTTGTTTAGCTGTTCCAGACCGGGTTCGAACCTGCCACCCTTGGTTTATGTGGCTGGCACTGTAACCACTGTGCTATGGGTACCGAGCCTAACATTTGCTTTCTTTAAATATTTTTTGCTATTAACATAAATGAATATAATATTTTATGTGCACAAATAGAATTGACTATTTTATAATTAGTGAAAGTACTTCCCTATAATATTTAAACATACAAATGCTTTATTCGATTATGAATATTTTGTCTACTTTGATATATATTATAAATTTGTTCAAAATGGTTACAGTAGATGACATATATTGCTGTACATATTGCTATATTCTCTGGAAATTGAATAGTTTTTTTCCATCAAACTTTGCTATAATCAAATATTGTTATTTTTTTGTTAATATCCACACATCGGATTGGGTAAACAAAATCTCTTAAATGTTTTAAATTAACTGGTTAATTATTAGACACTATTATTAATCTATTGATAATAATTATGTTAATATAATATATGATATATTAGTTAATATATAATAATATAATATATTATACATTAATATTAATATTTAATAAACAGCAATTATTGTATTGCTATTTACCATTGTGTTTCTTTTAATAAAAAAAAGCAAATCCTGACAAGTGTGATGAAGAGTGATCCCAGGATGATGGTTGTGTCATCAAGGGCAACTAGTTAAGACTGGAGCAAACAGAAGTTTCTGGGAGTGTTTTATCCGATCATAAAATTGACAGAATGCCTGATGTATCTGATTGTACTGTGAGAAATTTGTGATTCATTAATGATAGATACAAATAAAACCAAGCAAAAGAAAAAAAAATTGCTCACTTTTAATATTTAGTGTTTTTTATTACTTAGAGCTCAATATTTTCTAGTGAAATTAACAATGTATATCAGTCAGTATATTAACTGTCCTTCAGATTTATTCATAGTATCTTTCAAATTTTAACAAATTTAATAGCATAATATTTTCACTCACATGTTCTATCTTCCAGGTCAAGCATAAAAAGTTTTCACACATTCGACATGTTTACTCATGTTTTTCATAGCACAGTTTTTTCTTTTGCTTTGCATTATTGCTGTTTTTTGTTTGTTAATTGTTTTGGTTGCTATTAAATGTCTACCTTTAATCATCTCTCAATCTTCCATTTAGAAATCAAATGAATAGGCATAATAGTTCTCAAAGTACAAGAACAGATATCCTTTTATCTTCTTCAATATAGTAATGTATCAGGTAATGATCTTGGGTTTCAAACAAAGTCATCAGAACCTGTTTTTGTTTTTATTTATTTTGTTTGCCCTTTTGATTTGGTAATATTTGTTTCTTTCACTTAGTTTGACCTTGGCTTCCTTGTCAGACCAAGTCAGCTCGTTAATGAAACTTAAACTTGTGGCTTCCGCGTTGAAGTGGGAAGGAAATTAATCCTGCTATAGCTTGAGCAGAAGTCCTGTGGTTAATTTTAATTGGGTTTATTGTTCATTTCTCAAAGCTGACATGGTCGGGAAATGCTGATTGGGAGCCTTGCCTCTTCTGAACATGCACTCACTATCCCTGAGATGCAGGGCAGTAAAATAGGAGGAAACATAGAAATTTGTTCTAAGTAGAAAAACAGATCTGAGCCCAAGAAAAATAATTATTATCATGAACCAGTTATCTTGTTACTCTCAAAAATGTAATGAATTATTTCTAGCACAGACTTGCTACTTCAATTTTGTACAAAAACTAAATTTTTATGTGTCAGACTTCTGTTCCTAAGTTCAGGGAAGCTGTTCCTTTTGGTGGAAACATGGTTGATCTGTTGGACAGTGTGATAATATTATGCAACAGATATTGTATGTATGTAATGGATATGTGATAATATTGTGCAATTTAATAGATACTATTTGCATTTCTTGAATTCTAAATATCACAAACATAGCCTTATGCCATAGGAGTAAAGGTTGCTTCAACATCCAGCCCATACTCTCACCAGAGTCATGTTACATTCACATCAAAGCAGTTTCTAACATGTTAATGGCTTCTACTGAAAACACTGAACTCTTTCTGCCTGAGGCCTTTTACTGTCTGCAAAATTATTTTCAGTTCATGTGTAAAGCAAACCAAAGGGGCTGGAGAAAAAGTAACCCTGGAGTATCATAGACCCTCATCCATCACAGACAGTAGTTGGTGGGTAAATACTTCTGAATTGCCCAGAGTGGGACGCCTCAGAGTCAGGTTGTATTCTTTTCTCGGAAGTTCCCAGTGGGATTAAGTCACAGCAGGAGTCTGCTCTTTATCCATCAGGACTGGCTTCCTTTCCTGCTTGGTTTCATCTTTCCGCTATCTCACGGGTGTTTCTAGAAGGAGCTTCTCAAATCCATTATGTACATTCAAGTACCTGTCGGTAGGTATCTGTACGAAACCAATCTAAAACAATGAGATTGTAGTTGTTTAATTAATCAAGGATGCACTACACAATTTGCGGCACTAACTTTGGAATGTTGTCCAATCCCCTGTACCCAGAACCCAAGCCAGGTGCTTAGGTTTTCTATTGCTGATAGTCCTTGCCCGGGCATGGGTTTGCAAACCAGTGACTTCTCTCTCTCCCATATGTGCTCTCCAAGTCCGAAACGGATCTCAACAGTAAGGGACCAAAATGGCGCCCTATTTCTTTTTGTCTTTAGTTTTCTTCTAGAAGAATGTCAAAAAACAAACAAACAAACAAACCAAAAAAAAAAAAAAAAAAAAAAAAACCTATATGTCCTTTGGAAGTTGACAACGCAGTTTTTAGTGCTAAGGCATCATGATTCAGACCTGTGGATACATATACCAACTGTCACATAAAATACATTTATCAGGGCTGCCATCCCAATGTCATGTTTTTGGAAGCTCCAGCCTCTGTTCATCTATTTCTGCAGTGTGCTTCTCCAGACAACTACCGAATTTTTAAATTAATTGATGCATGGTGTAAGTATACTCTTTTTTTTATTCTTTCTTTTCAACATTTTTAGCCATTCTCAAATATCTATTATTCTGTTTCAATCTGATTATCTGTTCATTAGGTTAAAAATAACAAAGTCAAGCTTGAAAAGATTCTAATTAAACTGTAACCAATCTTACATTTTAAAAAAGAGGAATGATGAAAATCGTATTTTTAAATTCCCCCTTCAGGCATAAGCTATATTGTTAATGTTTATATCTCTTGATAACATCTTTTGTATAGGTTTTGTATATGTTATGTCTTACAAATTGTTTTAGTTTTCTCACTATATTAAATGGGGAATGTTTTGCCTTTACATTTTGTAAGGTATCCAACAACTTTCTTTATGTTAACATATGCTCTCAAATCTCAGAAATATTATTTCATAATACCACTTACATATTAATAAATATCGGTAGGCTAAGCTCTGGGAGATGAGTTAACCTTTTGATACAGAACTAGATCTGAAGGTTATTTATTTTCATGCTGTTTCTGTCAGTACAAGCAAACTTGTATCTGTAGGTGATACTATGTAACAAATAAAAAGTCCTGTGTTAACTATGTCATTGAGAACGTTGTATTTCTTACAATCTTGGAAGAAGAGTTTTATCAAAGGCTTGTCTAGTTTCTTAATAACGAATTACGCCTTAGGAAAGTAAGTAATAGCCACCTTTTATAAGGAACAAAGGTCACTTTTTTTTTATCTTCAATTTATTTCTAAAACAGAATCATTAAATTGTGTAAATGCCAGGTCAGGACAGCAAAAAAGGAGTAGTTTCTTTTCATTTTTCTTTCCTTTTGTTTTTTTATTTCAGATTAATATGAGGGTAAGAATGATTCGGTTACATTGTTTGCATTTGTTAGGTAGAGTCCAAGTTGTGGTTGAGCCCCCCACCCAGGAGATGTGCTGTACAGGTGCACATTAGGTGAGAGCTAACCACTTCCCCACACTGTTCTCCTTCCCCATCCCTCCTTCCTCTTAACCCACCCACCACTTGAATATAATTGGGGTTTTATCTCATGTAGGCATGTACTTAGTTGTCTACTGGATTCATATTAGCATTAAGGACGTTGGTTACTTGCTTTTTCATTCTTGAAGATACTTTACAAAGAAAAATGTGCTCAACTCCATCTAGGTAAACACAAAAGATATATAAAGTCCAAGTCCTTTCATGCCTGAGTCGTACTCCACGGTGCACACACACCACAGTGCATCAATCCATTCATGTGCTCCTGGGCACTTGGGCTGATTCCATGTCTTGGCAACTGTGAATTAAGCTGCTGTAAGCACCAGAGTGCAAATACCCTTATGGTAACATGACTTTTTTGTTCTTCTGGGTAGATACCTAGTAATAGGATTGTGGAATCAAATGGGAGGTTTACTTTTAATTCTTTGACGATTCTTTATACTTTTTTTCCCATAAGGGGCATGATCAAGCCAAAAACCTCTGCACAGCTAAGGGTACAACAATTAAAGCAAACAGACAGCCTTTGGAATGGGAAAAGATTTTTGTACTGTATGAATCTGACAAAGGGCTGACAAATAGAATCCATAGAGAAGTCAAACCAATTAACAAGAAAATAACAATCTCATTTATAATGGGGCAGCATACTTGAAAAGAACCTTCTCTGAAGAAGGCAGACGAATGGCCAACAAACACATGAAAAAATGCCCAAATTTCCTACTTATCAGGGAAATGCACATCTTCTTATTTTTTTAATGTAATTTTTTTAATGAAATCAAATGCTAAATTTTCTTGCCAACATGTGGGTCATGCCAAAAGTTATGAAACAGATTGTGTTAGAGTCCATTATTTCTCTTCCAACGATCACGGCTGACAGAATCCTTTCTCACCTACCTGCGGGAGTTTCCACTTGCTCGCTCACCACCGTTACCGGGAGGGCTGGGTTGTTTTCCACTCACTCAGATTTAATGTATTTTGAATTTTGTGGACCTCGGAACTTTCATGATGACTCGTAGCCCTACTGAGGAAGTTCCATTAATCAAAACACAAGTATTTACTTAAATAACCAAGTACAACAATGGAGCTACCCATTGTATGGTTTTGGTTTTGGTATTGCACATGGCCGAATCAGCGATGGAATAAATTTATGAACGACCCTTTCATTTCATTGTTGTCATCTGCCATTTTTCATCTGACTGTCTTCACAACCAACTTTTATGTGTTTGTTTGTTTGTGTAGGTTTACATTTAGTAGTCTGCCCACAGCTTCTTTGAAAATTCCAGAGATTTATATGTTTTGCTTTAAATTCAAAATTTAAAACTTACTGTCATCAAAAGCATTACACTAAGAAGGCTTAAATAGAATATAGATAGTTGAAGGCAATATTTATTCCATTGAATTACAAAAGGCTATGAACTTGGAGTTCAGTACTTGTGTTTTCTTTCCCTTCCTCATTTCCTTCCTTCCTTCCTTCCTTCCTTCCTTCCTTCCTTCCTTCCTTCCTTTCTTCTTTTCACCTTCTTCCTTTTTATTATATTTAATCAACCTGTTTATTTCAATTTTCTGAATTTGCATTATCATAGATCAGATGTAGAACAGAAGAAGGAAAACAACTTTTAAAACTCAGTGTTTCATTACAAAAAGAAGAAGACTTCAAATACCACCATAAGGTATAATTGGTGCAGCAGCTTGAGTTTTTAACCTCGAGGATTTGCAGATGATAATATCTGCTTACTGTATATAGTAATTTTGAAGGTCAGATGAAATAGGTATGAAAACACATTGAAAATTATATGCACAGTGTAATTATTTTACACAGTGTAAAATGTGACACATTGAGCATTATCCTAAAAGATTACAAGGGAAGGGAAAGTTGAATAACCTTACACAAATTGAATCAAAATTCTTAATACATTATCATACATTCTGTAGTAAGCTCAAACTTGTGCACTAAATAACTTCTCTCTTTCCTTATTTTTTTTTTTATTAAATCATAACTGTGGACATTAATGTATTTTTGGGGTACAATGTGCTGATTTTATTTGCAATTTGGAATGCTCACATCAAACTGGTTAACATAGACTTCACCTCACTCAATTATTGTGTTAAGACATTTATACTCTACTCTTTTTTTTTTTTTGAGCATTTTTTTGATTGGTTTTTTGTGTTCATTGCTACTACACCGTCATTATTTAGCCCTCAATTTCAGGCCCACTGCTTTTTCTTTCTTTTTTTTTTTTTTTTTATTAAGTCATTTGTACATAGATCATGAATGCAATTAGGCCATGATGGGATTCAATGTGTTGATTATTTGTACAAATTGGAGTGCTTTTGTGCCCTAGCATTATACACAATACGTGAGGTCCCACCAATTACCCTCCCTCTTCCTGGTCTCCTCCCTCCCCCTTCTCTTCCCTCGTACATTCTGGGCTATAGTTATATTTTATCATTGGTATTAAAATGTGGTTGATTATATTTTGGATTCATAATACTACTTAGTACAATGGATAATTTTTCTTCCATTCTTGAGATACTTTACTAAGAAGAATATGTTCCAGCTCCATCCATGTAAAAATGAAAGGCTGTAAAGTCTCTATCGTTTTTATGGCTGCATAATATCCCATAGTATATATTTACCACACTTGTTGATCCATTCATGGGTTGATGGGCACTTGGGCTGCTTCCATAACTTGGCAATTATGAGTTGGGCTGCAATAACCTGACTAAGTAACTTCTAAACAATAATACATTATCTATTGTAGTGAGAAAATGAATGAACAGTGTTTGAGAGTTTGTGAACTATAGAAAGCTAACAAGTGACAAGGATAAAATTTGAACTCACACATGTTAGCAGTGCTTTTTCTATCAACAAGTACTCTTTATTAGTCATGAATGCTTTGTAAAGGAAGTAAAGTTCAACATTTTTCCTCGTTCTTCTTGAAACACATTTTTCTCCATTTTCTAACAGGAAAATGTTTATTTATGCTAAATAGCCTAAACTACCACACCTGAGATTCCTGGTTCTTCCTCTTCAAGGCACCAAGGAATTAATTTGTCATGAAAAAAAGGGAAATGTTCAAATTTCATTTTCAATGTTAACACCTCTTGTATTTTACACATAATTCCAATGATTACAAAAGAAAACTCCAAAGGTTTGTGCATTATAGCTGAGAATTCACTCTTATAAGCATTGTAACAGCAATCAAGCATAAATAACCATGTGCTTCACAATACTGTTATCAGCAAGTCAGCCAAAGAAAGGAACTTGAGGCATACGTGCTGTGAAGCATTTGGTGTATGCTTTCTACTGTGCGTTGGATTCTCTCTATAGAAAAACAAATATCAGCTATTGAAATGTCAGGTTGTTATGATTTTATGAAAAGCAATGAGGGAGAGTCATGATTAAAGCAGTGAGTAACGAGTAGATTAGCAAGGTAAGAGCAGACCACCTCAGAGGTATGGGACCCTATTTGATTGTTAGGATGTAGCTATCGAAGAGGCCAAAATCAATGATTGCTACATTTCAAAGCATTTTATTTATTTATGTATTTATTTATTTTTTTTAAAACAGAGTCTCACTTTGTCACCCTTGCTAGAGTGCCCGGACCTAATAACTCACAGCAACCTCAAATTCTTGAGCTCAAGCTGTCTTCTTGCCTCAACCTCCCAAGTAGCTAGGACCCTGCCATGACACCTGGCTATTCTTAGAGATGGGGTCTCAATCTTGCTCAGGCTGGTCTCAAACTCCTGAGCTCAGATAATCTATCCACCTCTACCTTCCAAAGTGCTAGGATTACAGGTGTGAGCCACTGTGTCTGGCTCGAAGCACTATCTTTAATTCAAGAATACGTAACTTATCCCTTTAGGATGGGCACCTGTAATATTTGTCCAAATATGACCAAGTGGATCAGAAATTTAATACCTAAACATTACCAAGCATAACCCCAGCAACTCTTTGTGGCTGTTTTGGGGATTGTTTAAGTCACAAATTCTAGCAATGTTCTACCTTGCTTCTTGAAATGAAAAGCTCATTAATCCATTTCATTATTTTCTAGGGAATTAAATATTACTGAATATTTAAATTTTTGTGTAAATTTTTATAAGATATTTTACTATAAGGAGGGCCACATTTATAAATAAATGTTAGGTAAGTGAGCTGAAAATTAAATTTCAGTAATTTTAAGAACCCCTTTCCTCTCCCTTGACAACTAGAGCCCTGTATCAAACCTGTCTTATGTACCTTGTCAGAGGCATAAACCGTTACTGCAACAACCTGCTCTGTGTGAGCTTTAACTAGCTTCATGAAGGTTCAACTTGAGAACACTCCACTTCAGGCCCTGGCCCCGGCTGCCTGTCCTGCTCACTCCTGGGCTGCTCAGTCCACATCTATTCCGGATGTGGATTTGCCTCCCCTGATGTGCTAGTTCTGCAAGTGTCACTGTTCTTCTGTCCCAGGGCCTACAGAAGTCTAACTTATTGACATCATAGCGCAGACAGCGTATACCCCTAACCAGAATACACATTTTATAGTGAAGGAGCTCATACAATGGATGCACGGCCACAGGATCCATTGGCATTTTCAAATAGCCTAACATCCAGCTGCTGCTGATATATTAGAATATGAAAGAGCATGTTGTAGGATTAGCTAAGATGACAGCTTTAGAACAACACTGTTACAAATTCAGATATTATCCTCCAGGATTCTGAATATGCAATGAAACAATAGCTGATATATGATACCCGGTTTCTATATCTGTAATGTAAGGGCTTAAAACAAAGGAAGTGGTATTGGTCTTTCTCAACGTAATGTAACTGAGTCTACGCTTATATCATCCACTGTCAGACAGTGAGTTCAGAGACAAGTGTGGGGACAAAGAATTTTGCCACATTTGTATCATCATCTATACTGCACAGATCCTAATGTACACACACACACAATTATTATTATGCTTTATAAACCACGTGAGAATTTTTGCCATAATCAAGGGCTTAGCACTGCCCTTTCTCCTTGGGGCATGAGAATTTGACCTTGGGTTGGCTCCCAGCGTTGCTCCTCTGATCAACCTAATCAATGCTGGAATGTCAGCTGTGTTATCAGTTGCTTGTCTTAGCCAATTCTGTGCTAAAATTGCAGAGTATTTGAGACTAGGTGATTTATAAAGAGCAGAAAGTCATTGGCTCCTATTTCTGAAGGCTAAAAATCCCAACATCAAGGAGCTGACATCTGGCAGGGGCCTTCCAGTGTGTCAGCATGTGGTGGAAAGCAGGAGGGCAGAGAGAGCAAGAGCAGGCCTCACTTGCCTTTTTATAATGGCCTTAACCTGTCCGTGAAAGTGGAGCCCTCATGCCAAACAATGCCATCAAGGCAACCAGATTTCGATATTTTTGGAGGGAACAGATATGGAAACTGTAGCGTTACTTAAGCTAAAATGATCTTTAATTCCTAAACTGCACGAGTACTGGGCAGGAAAGCATATTGGGAGCTTTAGTGGCAATAGTGGCCCTTATAGCTGACCTTCCGCAGGAGTATAGAGAAGCACTGCTTATAGAATCATCAGAGATATTGCATCTTTCAGCTTTTAGACATTTATGCCATCTCAGCTCCTGCTCCCTCTTGACCTGGACCATGCCTTTGATATGTTCAGCTGTAGCAGGGACTCCCTCCTGACCTTCTGTTTCTGGCGAGCCATGGCCTGCCCTCTTGCTTCAGATTAGAGTTGTTCCAAGTGTGGCCACTGAGGATCTTGTTAGTCTGAATGTGCAGGGGGCTCTAAGCAGCCCCTTAGGAGGGGAGCACTTGCAGATAATCAAGTAACTTATAATCCATAATCAAGGATCCAAGCACTTGCCTGGATCCTTAAAACCTTTAGCAGGCATTTTCTGAAAACAAGAATATTCTCTTACCTGGCTCCCATACATTTACATTGAAAATTAAATTTCAAATTAAGTAATAAAATTTAAAATTAATGCAATAATGTATACCACATTTCCTTTGCCCATTCACCCACTGATAGCCATTTACATTGCTTCTGTCTTGTCTTGTGTGAATAGTGCTGCCATAAGCACAGAGGGGCAGGTGTCCCTTCCACAGATGGCTTCTTATTTTCCTTTGGGTAAAGTCCTAGTGGTGGCGTTGCTGGATCGTGCAGTAATTCTATTTTTAATCTTTTGAGAAACTTCCATTCTGTTTCCCCTAACCATTGTACAAGGTATATACACATGATGGAACACTACTCTGACATGAAAAAGAATAATATCTTATAATTTGCAGTGACATGGTTAAAACTGGAGGTCATTATGCTAAGTGGAATAAAGCAGGCCCAGAAAGACAAATATTACATGTTCTCACTTACATGTGGGAACTTAAAAAGTTGACCTCATGAAGATAGAGAGTAGAATTCTGAATACTGGAGCCTGGAAGAAAAAAAGAGAGATTGTACAACACACTGTTCTATAGAAAAAGTGACCTCTAGTGTTGCGAGTAGAGTGTCTACATGGGTGACAATAACTGTTTATAGATTTCTGAATAGTTTGAAGAGAAGAGTTGAAATGTTTCCAATATAACAGAATGATAAATGTTGAGGTGATAGATAACCTAAATACACTAATTTAATCATCACATGTTGCATGCGGAAAATATGTACAATCATTATGAATCCATTAAAATTTGATGAAATGCTTTAATTTGGCAGCTGATATTACACTTTTTTCACTGGTCCAATGTTGTTCTTCATATTATAATTTTAATTATAATTATAATTGACATTCAGTTGTCATCTTATTTTTTTTTTTTAATCTGGAACAGTAATTCATGCTTTCTTTGTCATTCATGACAATATTATTGATGACTACAGATGAGTTCGGCTATGACATGTTACTTGAATTAGGATTTTCTGATTCTTCCTTTGGGTGAGATTCACTACATATCCTTAACCAGGATAATACAAAAGTGATGTTGTGTCCTACGGTTAGATTACTCTGTGGTAATGCCCCTCTCCTCTGCACTGGTGATAGCCATTTTTAACATGGAATCAAGTTCTTGTCTGGTTTCTCTGGTGTCTTTCACCATTTTTCACCTTGCAACTAACACAAATTCTGGAAAGACTTGACCACACAAATACTCCGATGCCCATAAACATCTTAACCCTACTAGATTCAGTTCTATTTTTTCCTCACATTTATTCCCCTTAGACACTGTTCTCTTTCCCTAAGTTTCACTCTGTTGCCCTGGGCTAGAGTGCCCTGGTGGTAGGTGGTGATGTCTGCCAGGCTCAAAACGACCTCAAATTCCTGGATTCAAGAGACCCTTCTGCCTCCCCAGATGCTGGGAATACAGGTGCCTACCACAATGCCAGGATAATTTTTCAACTTTTGTAGACATGAGGGTCTTGCTTTTGCTCAGGCTGGTTTCAAACTCCTGACCTCTAGCAATCCTCCCACCTTGGCCTCCCAGAGGGCTACAATTATAGGTGTTATCCACCATGCCCCACCTATCTATCCCTTTCTAAATATCTTTTTAGTATCAGTGGGAACTTATAAATCATTATTTTGTTTCAAGTGTTATTATTTAGTACTTCCCTTGTTTATTTTGAGGCTAAGATGGTTCCAGTGTAAACATTTGCTATAAACCTCAATAGGAAAAAAAATTAAAGAAAGCCTTATCTAGACTTAGTTTCGTAAATACACTTAATGCTAAAGGCAAATGAAAATTGTTTAAAGTGTGTAAAGAAATTACTTTCAAAGCAATATTTTATATCTAATAAAAATAAACTACAGAAGAAAAGCCAACATGGAGATAAATCTAGATACTCTCCCTCCCTGTCTTCTCCACTTGGCTCATCTTAGTTGCAGACCGAGTACGGTTATATTTTGTGCCTCTATGCTTTTCCACTCATCCAGCTGTCTGTCCTCACACAAATGCATAATTTATTAATTAATGTAGCTTTATAATAAACTTTCATATCTGCCAGTACAGTCCTCCAACTGTTAATTTTTTTTTCAAAGTTCTCTTTTGTGGTGAATTAAAATTTTATTTGCATCTGGGGTTGATCTTGTGAGATGCATCTGACAAAGAAAGCATCATCACTTTATCTTAGGTCACTCAGCTACTATGCCCAATATAGTGATATATATGTGCATGTATCTATGCATCTATAATCATATTTTAAATTATTTTCACAGCTCCTTGTACAGGGCTTGCATATAATAAGTACTCAGTACATCTTTGTTGACGTATTGAATCAAATCTAATCTTAATTGTTAATGTCTAATAAGACTGAGAGTTCATGATCTTTCCAATATGAGCCTACAGGGGACTTATTAGTATTCAAATCATCAGTAGACAGCTTGAGTCAATTAAAGAATATCTTTCACAATCTGCAAAGAGATTAAAATTCACACTACTTTAGAAAGCCATTAATAATTCAAAAACATGTTTGAAATTTCTTATACTCTGACACCAACTGATGGTAAATACCAATTCAATTACATTCAGAAAATATACATTAAGCACATACTACATGCAAAGTGCTCAGCTCTGCACTGGGAAGACTACAAAGTTAAAAAGGCATCGTCCATATTATAACTCTAGTTCAGTATTTGAAAATTTAGTATTTGCCAAATACTTAGTAAGCACTGTGTGCATTAATCTGTTAAATAAGCCTTTCTGTTTATGTATCCATCCTCTTACGTATTCAATCACTCATTACACAAACGTTTATTAAGAATCAGTCATGTATTAGGCACTGTTCTAGATTCTGTGGTTAAGAGAGAAACAAAACTGGCTGAGTCTGACAGTGAATAAATAAAATAAGACATATACAAAATATCCATATAGCTAGCTCTATAATTTTAAATTATGCTGTGGTAATCAACGATTCTGCAATCACTGGGCCTCGTGTTGACAAGGGTCAGACATGGCTGTACCCAAGCTCCAATTCTGCTGCAGGTATGTTACTTACTGTGGAATCTAAGCTGAAGGAGCAGCACTGACCTGAAACAAAGCATCTTCACGGCAACTCAAAAGTACACAAGTGTGAACAAGATCCTGTGATGGCTACTAAGACCTCTGCTCCAAAGGTGGCACAAACACTTCTCATTTCATTGGTCAGACAAGTGAAATTGCCAAATGTGATTTCAATGGAGCAGCCAAGTATGTTCCTCCCTATAGAGAGGGATGTACAGCACAATCTTTTTACACAGAATAAGAGTGAATAATTGGAAACAAATAGTTCATCTCCTGCGCTCTAAGAGGAAATAGTGTCAGAGTAGGGGAGGGGTTTTATTTTTGTATATTGTGGCCAAGAAAGGCCTCAGTAACATGTAAACAATAACCTGAAGGGACATTCCAGCACCTAAATGAGAAGTGTCCTAGGCAGATAAACAGCAGGGAGCCCACGTGGCTATAGAAGAATGAATGAGGGGGAAGGACAGAAGGTTAAGAGCCCAGAGGAGGGAAAGGTGTTTAGTTTGAGTAAATGCTTTAAAAAGATAACTTGAGACTAAAGAGAGGCAAGGATGGAACCCCAGAGACAGTAAGAGGCTCTTCCAATTATCTGAATGACAAATCAGGATGACTTAGTCAGAGTACAGGGATAAATGTTGTGAGAAGTCTTAGTGTCTGGATGTCTTCTGAAGGCAGAGCCATCAGATTTTGCTTATGGATGGATTCTGTGATAGGTCAGAAAGGGAAGAAACAAACAGACCCCAGGATTGTGATCTGAGCGATTGGAAGGATAATTCCACATCTCTGGAAGGGGAAGCCTGTAGGAGGAGGAAGTGTGAATGAGCTTGTCTGCTTCACTCTTAGATGGGGATGGCTGCCATAACTCTAAGCATATAAAGGAGTTGGCCTTCAGGGGAGATGTTAGCGTTAGATATTGCAAGTGTGCAGAGGTGATGTAAAGCCATTGTTCTGCAAGGTCACAAAAGGAATTGAATGTCAACAGGGAAGATAGCTGAGGATGGAAACCTAGTGTGGTTCAGTATTAGACATTTCAATGAGTGAAGTAATAGAATTAATGTTTATTGTACAGATGAGGTGACTGAGTAGTAGAAAAGTTAAGCAACTTATTCATAAGTAAAAAAGGCCAATCATAAGAATAAGCTGTAATCTGGGTAGAGTGAACAGGGGTAAATGTAGAAGGGAGAACACATTTGGAAGGGAACATTCATTTCCATTATATTTAGGAATGCACAGGTGTATCACAGATGACCAGGTTGAGGAGCTCAGACAAGAGTATACATGAAGTAAATAATAGTAGACAGCCCATGCAGTTAAAAATATTAAAGCAAATAAAATAGTGGAAGTCCCTGAAATTGAGAAAAGAAATAATACCTAGATATACTATGAAGATAAGAAGGATATAGTGCTAAAGAGAGATGAACTCAGCTTCTTGGGATTCTTTTTTCATTTTTTTATCTTAGAGGTGGACCCTCACCTTGTCATCCAGGCTGGAGTGTTGTAGGATGATGATAGGTCTCAGTAACCTCAAACTCCTGGGGTCCTTCCAGCTTCCCACCTCAGAGCCTGAGCAGGGAGAATGAGAGACATACACTACCACCTGCTACTGTGTGTGTGTGTATTTTTATGCTATTAATTATTTTCCATAGATTGTTGTCTATTATTCGATATTAAATTGTATTGTCTAAAATGCTAGCATTTTCACTGAAATAGTTTCTCTATTCCATAACGCTTTCTCACATATATATATATAGACTAGCTAAGTGCTGGTTCATCCATATTAAATCCCTAGACAACAGTATCTCTAGGGAAAACATATTTTAATTTTCAAGCAACTTTCCATCAAGTTAAACTTGTCTTCTCCCTCCTTTACGTCCTAGTTTATTTCTGAATCTTTCCATGTTTTGAGGTATATGATCTACCTTATATTCCAGCTTTAGTTACTCCAATGTCTCTCTATTTTTCAAAACTGTTAAACTGAGCATATCATTTTCATATTTTACAGAGTGTCCTTATCATTGGGAATTGTTCTCCTCTTTTTTTCTTAATTTTTATTAAATTTTATTAACTGTATATATATTTGGGGTACAATACAATGATTTGATATGCAATATGGGATGCTTAAAACAAACTAATTAACATAACCATCACCTCACTTATTTTTGTGATAAGACATTTATAATATACTCTTAGTTGTTTTGAAATGTACACTTGCATTGTGCACATTAGGTGAGATCCTGCCAAATGCCCTCCCTTCACTCACCCTCCTCTCCCCTCTTTCTTTCTGGATTGTCTTTGTGTTTTAGCATATGAATTAATGTGTGTTTATATATTGGTTTCATAATAGCATTGAGTACATTGGATTTTTTCCTCATTCTTGAGATACCTTACTAAGAAGATTATGTTCCACCTCTATCCAGGTAAACATAAAAGATGTAAGGTCTCCATCTTTGTATGGCTGTATAGTATTCCACAATACATCACAATTTGTTTGTCAATTCATGGGTTGATGGGAACTTGGGCTGCTTCCATGACTTGGCTATTATGAATTGGGTTGCAGTAAACATTGTGGTGCAAATATCTTGGTTGTAAAATAATTTTTGTTCATCTAGGCATTTACCTAGTAATAGTATTGCAGGATCAAATGGTAGGTCAACTTTTAGTTTCTTGAGAATTCTCCATACTCTTCCAAGGTTTGATAATTATAATCCACAGATAACTCAAACTAATTACTAAAGAAAGAATAAACAACCCCATTTCTTTGTAGGTGAGAGACTTGAACAGAAACTTCTCTGAATAAGACAGACACATGGCCTGCAAACACATTAAAAAATGCTCATCATCTTTAATCATTAGATAAATGAAAAACAAAACCACTTGGAGATATCACCAAACTCCAGTAAGATTAGCCCACATCACAAAATCCCCAAACTGCAGATGTTGGCATGGATGCAGAGAGAAGGCAACATTTCTTCACTGCTGGTGGGACTGGGGATTGTTCTCTTAACTCTTGCTGTATCTCAGGGTTTAGATCCAGTGTCTCACCTCCTGCCTTATGAGCCACCATCTCTGATGCTGTCCGACCATTGAGTCTTTGGTTATTTATTATTATTATTATTATTATTATTATTATTATTAAATCATAGCTGTGTACATTAATGCAATCATGGGGCACCATACACTGGTTTTATAGACTGTTTGACACATTTTCACCACACTGGTTAACATAGCCTTCCTGGCATTTTCTTAGTTATTGTGTTAAGACATTTATATCCTGCATTTACTAAGTTTCACATGTACCCTTGTAAGATGCATGGCAGGTGTAATCCCACCAATCATCCTCCCTCCACCCATCCTCCCCCCTCCGTCCCCTCCCTTTTCCCCTTCCCCCCATTCTTAGGTTATAACTGGCTTATAGCTTTCATGTGAAAGCCATAAATTAGTTTCATAGTAAGGCTGAGTACATTGGATACTTTTTCTTCCATTCTTAAGATACCTTACTAAGAAGAATATGTTCCAGCTCCATCCATGTAAACATGAAAGAGGTAAAGTCTCCATCTTTCTTTAAGGCTGCATAATATTCCATGGTGTACATAACACCACAATTTATTAATCCATTCGTGGATTGACGGGCACTTGGGCGTTTTCCATGAATTAGCAATTATGAATTGGGCTGCAATAAACATTCTGGTACAGATATCTTTGTTATAATGTGATGTTTGGTCTTCTGGGTATATACCTAGTAGAGGAATTATAGGATTGAATGGCAGATCTATTTTTAGATCTCTAAATGTTCTCCAAACATTCTTGACTATTCCCAGATGTCCCATTGCTGGACTCCATTAGCCTCTCCTTGGAGCATTTTGACATAGCTGGTCCTTCCTCACACCCACGGTCTAGACTCTCCTCTGTTTTTGGCTCTATCCTCTCTCAATATCACTTTATATCTGTCTGACTTGTAGTCACTAAGCCTGGAAACCAGTTCCCAAAAACTTGCTGCTCACAGAAATTGTGGAGTTCTGCGTCTCAGAGACTTAGTTGGTGTTTGTCATGTCATGCCACAAAAGACAGCATTCTCAGCATTAAAATACAGTAGAACCTCTGTAAACTAACCACCTATGGGACTCTAACTAACTGGTCAATGTGCTCACCATAAGGAACTGGCCTCGGTATCTGTGGGGCATGTCTGCCCTATGAAATTCCGTCAATTTAACGAGCCGATCAATGTGGGGAGGTGGTCAGCTATGGAGGTTCTACTGTATTTTATGTAGTCATAAGGAATTAAAGTACAACATAAAGTACAACAACTCACTGATGAGACTTCACAACTGAGGGGAAAGAAGGCTGCATATTGTCAACTTGTTATGTGTCCCATTGTGAAGTTTGAAAAAAATGTCACAATGAATATCACCAAAATATGACAATTCATCAGTGTTTAGGAAGCTTTACTGACATTCCATGAAGAAAAAAATTACAAATGCCTAATTCTCCAAACATACAGTGCAATTGTAAGACCTTGTCCTTCATTTCTTCAAATTTAAATTAAGGCTACGATGCCCTACAGAAATTGATAGGTACAAATTCCCTGTGGAAATAGTCTGACCAGGAGGGGATTTTTAGTTTGAATTTCCTTTAGGCATTATTTTCTTAATTTAAACTTGGAATAATGTTGGATAATTTGCAAATTGATTGTGTAAGTTTCTTACTTTAAGGTGAGCATTTAAAAATTCCAAATGACATCTGCACAGTCAGCTCAAGCTTAGGTAAACTCCGTGGTGAACTATAGGTCTGAATAACCCATGGGTTTAAATGTGCAAAGGGAAATGATGGAGAAATAAGAAAAAATATATGCAAATCATCTCTGGATAGCAAGTGCCCTTAGGGTTTATAATTATGAAATTTGAAAATTATCATAAATGCCTAAAATGAATATAAAGTAAATTAAAGTTAAATAAGTAGTACTTGTTAAATTCTACCCTTGGGCACATTATCTTACAAATCTTTGTACATAAAATGGGAGATGTTGGCTTTTTAAATACTGGTTAAAGTTTTAGATAGTATGTGCTAATATCATGTGTTCCACCTATGTGGAAAACACTATTAATAGCATTCAGAAGCTTTGTTAAGTTCATGTGAAATGCATGTGCTTTTGTGAAAATTTTATTATAATCAAATTTTACATATGCGCTATCATTTTAAGAAGTAAGCATTTGAATTGGCTTAAAGGTTTTTTTGAGGCATTTTTAGAAAAAAAAGTGTGACGTCAAAGAGTTGAAGATCAGGCCTGAGGTAATAGTCAAATTAAAAGTATATATATTAGCATATTGGAAAGCAGCATTAAAATACAGTAGAACCTCTGTAAACTAACCACCTATGGGACTCTCAGTAACTGGTCAACATACGGAGGTGGTCTCATAAGGAACTGTCATTGGTATCTGTGGGGCACGTCTATCCTATGAAAATTCCGTCAATTTAAGGAGGCAGTCAATGTGGGGAGAAGGTCAGTTATGGAGGTTCTATTGTATTTTATGTAGTCATAAGGAATTAAAGTTCAACCTAAATATTTTCTGTCTTATTCCCTCCACATTGAAAAATCCATGTGTAAATCATAGATGCCCACCTGAAAAAGTATGCTTTTTTCTTTTTTACTGTATGAGTGCACCAGGAAGCATTCCCATGGATATAACCTTCAAAGCATAATATGAAGCTTTTATTCTGAGAAATTATACCTGGAGAGTTAAAGTTTTATTTATACTCAATAACCACAAAGCCTAAAATCACCAAAGCAAACTGGGAATATATGTAAGAAACAAAATCAGTGGTCTTATGGGGAAATTATTTCCAAGAGCGTAATTTATAGATTGTTATTTGCTGAACTGAACTAAACTATAAAGAGATGATCAGTAGTGCCAATGGTTCCTGGCAGTCAAAAAGGTTGTGAGCTGAGAGGAGGAAACACCAGTCACCTCTATAGGAAACATTCTATAAAGTGGTGGAGCTAAAACAACAATGACAACTGCACTAAAAAATATCCAGGTGTTGTGTGGGTGGCTATAGTCCCAGCTACTTGGGAGGCTGAGGCAAGAAAGTCCCTTAAGCCCAGGAGTTTAAGGTTGCTGTGAGCTGTGATGCTACAGCACTCTAGTGAGGGTGATATAGTGGAATTCTGTCTAAAAAAAAAAAAAAAGAAAGAAAGAAAAAGTGAGAAGAACAATTTAATGAAATTTTGAGGTAGAAGGGAAGAACTAAAGAGAATATAGAAAAAGAAATGCCATCTGCATAGAGCAAAGGGTCCGGCTTTTGGAAAGAGGAATATTAATTAAAGATGTTCTGAAAATGTAATGGGTAATCCATTACCAAAGCAAGATGGAGTTGTGCCTTTAGCATCACCACTAAATGAGTTGACTTCAACTTTTGTTACTCCCTGACTCCCACTTGCAACCTGTTTACAGCCATGTGCCACTTAACCACATTTGGTCAACAACAGGCTGCATATTTGGTGATCGTCCCATAAGGTCATAACACCAACATTTTTTGATACCTTTCTTATGCCTTTCTATCTTTTTTGATACCTTTTAGATACACAAACACCAATGTGTTACAATTGCTACAGTATTCTATAAACTATTGTCACAGGTTTGAAGCTTGGAATCAATACCGGTAGAGTATGCCATCTAGGTTTGTATAAATGCACTCTATAATGTTCACACAATGAGGAAATCACTTCATGATGCCTCTCTAAGAACAGATCCCCACCAGTAAGCAACACATTACTATAGTAGGTTCATGTTAATGAAGCTTGCTCACAATCAGTCTTAACAGTGTTATGATCAGCACACATTTACTAAAGGCTCTCATGTGACTCACACTGTTATTTTATTATTTTTTTTTTTTTTGAGAAAGTAATAGACCTGAATATCAAACATTTGAGAAACATGACACACTATCCCTGTTCAACCCTTACTGTATCAAGAGTGCTTAATAGAGCAGCACTTAAAATCTTGTAATATGAAGAGTACAGGTGAGAATTTTATGTTGCAGTTTAATAAGATAAGACCAAGGTCATCCAGGTTGATTTTACAAAGGTACAGAAGACATACAACTTTCCTAATGAAAACAAATTCTTCTCGGAATGTTTTTTATATAGCTGAATGCTACATTTGTGTAATGTTAAGAGAAAGGCAAAAAGGTCGAGAAAAAAGACTTTTGGAAGCACAAAAATCTTTGTCGAGGAGACATTGCTATGTAGTAACACTAATGTATTGGAATGAAGTTTGAAAGTGTTTACAAAATGGGAATATGATCTAAGCAAAAAAGCAATTCAGGTTAATGAGATTTTCAGGAATCTACAGCAACAGCTGAGATCCTACAAAATGGGAGATTTAGCAGTGGTACAAAGCTTGTGATCCACATGCCCAGAAGACAGGTGCATCTGAATGCTCCACAAGCCAGGAAGACAGGTGCATCTGAGTGTTCCACATGCCCAGAACAGGTGCATCTGAGTGGTCCACACGCCGAGAAGACAGGTGCATCTGAGTGTTCCACATGCCCAGAAGACAGGTGCATCTGAGTGGTGCACATGCCCAGAAGACAGGCATATCTGAGTACTCCACACGTTCAGAAGACAGGTGCGTCTGAGTGGTCCACTAACTCAAAAGACAGGTGCATCTGAGTGCTCCACACGCCAGAAGACAGGTACATCTGAGTGGTCCACATACGCAGAAGACAGGTGCATCTGAGTGCTCCACACGCCAGAAGATGGATGCATCTGAGTGCTCCACACACCAGAAGACAGGTGCATCTGAGTGGTCCATACACGCAGAAGACAGGTGCATCTGAGTGGTCCATACACCCAGAAGACAGTTGCATCTGAGTGCTCCACACACCCAGAAGACAGGTGCATCTGAGTGGTGCACATGCCCAGAAGACAGGTGCATCTGAGTGGTGCACATGCCCAGAAGACAGATGCATCTGAGTGGTTCATACACCCAGAAGACAGGTGCATATGAGTGCTCCACACACCCAGAAGGCAGGTGCATGTGAGTGTTCCACACACCCAGAAGACAGGTGCATCTGAGTGGTGCAGATGCCCAGAAGACAGGTGCATCTGAGTGGTCCATACACCCAGAAGACAGGTGCATCTGAGTAGTCCATACACCCAGAAGACAGGTGCATCTGAGTGGTCCATACACCCAGAAGACAGCTGCATCTGAGTGCTTCATACGCCCAGAAGACAGGTGTATCTGAGTGCTCCACATGTTCAGAAGACAGGTGCATCTGAGTGGTCCATACACCCAGAAGACAGGTGCATATGAGTGCTCCATACGCCCAGAAGACAGGTGCATCTGAGTGGTCCATACACCCAGAAGACAGGTGCATCTGAGTGCTCCATACGCCCAGAAGACAGGGCCTCTGAGTGCTCCACACGCCAGAAGACAGGTGCATCTGAGTGGTTCACAGGCCCAGAAGACAGGTGCATGTGAGTGGTCCACACTCCAGAAGACAGGTGCATCTTAGTGTTCCACACACCCAGAAGACAGGTGCATCTGAGTGGTCCACACGCCCAGAAGACAGGTGCATCTGAGTAGGGAATTTGCTCCATTAGTTTCTAACTGAGGTCTCTAGTGAGCCATTGGGTTCACAGGGCTTAGAAATACTGAGGGAATACATGGTGCAAGTATTTATGGAGGTTCTTTACCACATGCTCCGAATTATAATCCAATATCATTTTTTTTGAAAATGCAAACAGTGCTTATTTCCATTCTCCACTCAATAGGCTACTGTTGTCTACTTTATGTTTTGGACAGAAGAGCTGTGAAATAGGAAATGCATTTACTAAGTGATGCTATCACACACAGATTTCCGTGCTTTGTGGATTTGACCAGTGTGTAAGGCTAAATCTTTTCTCTTGTGACCAGTGCTATGCGCTCCATCCTTGGTCATTTTGAATTTTCAGTTTTGTGTTTTAAATTGGAAAAACGTCATTTCTCCCCCTGGTCACTTACAATTGCTTCCACTGACATCCCGTTTCTTTTTGCTGACAGCTCCTTGTCCTGTAATCAGTCACCTTGGCTGGAATCCAAACCATCTCCTGTCAGCTCAATCTTGAGTAATCCTTGTGTGATGCAGAAGGGGTATTCATATCTCCACTCCCGTATCCCTTCCCCAAAGTCAAAAACCTGTGTATTTGCCAACTCAATAACTTTATTAATAGACCAGTGGGTGGCCACTGTTTCCAATCCTTTCCCAAACATCAATCAGAAGGTACAAAATAGAATCAGATTCCCTGAGAGTCACATTAGAACATTAGAACTAGTCACATTAGAATAAGTCCAAGGCTTGATTTGATAGTAAAAAGCACACCTTTCATTTCTCCATGGGGAAGCAAGGGAAAGATATTTAGAGAATAGCAAAAGCTTTCCCTAAAAAAGCACCTTTGAATTTACATATAGAATGCATATTAGATCATAATATTATATCAGATAATATGATAGTGTATCAATCAAAATGAAAAGTTTAAAAAGATAAACCAAACATCGTTGGCTACTTGAAAATAACAGAGTAATTCAAGATCAAATAATGAATATTTAATAAAAAGCCAATTTGATGATGAATTTAGTAGTCATTACACTTTTCTACATTTGGAAAAAAGTATTTGGCACATAGAAATACTTTTTGTGTATTGGGCCCCATCCAAAATCATTTCAGTTTCAATATAATGTAAAAAAGAATACAGCAATCTAGGGCATTTGAAAAACATTAATTTTTCCATAAATTATATTTGACTTTGAAATATATGAGACCTGATATTGTAGTTCTGATTATGCTCCCTAAGGATTAAATAAATGGGTCATGGGAAATAAATATCATGTACCTATGTGTTATTTGTGAAACAACATGCTGATATTTTAAAGCTTAGATTGCACTGAGTTGTCCTGTGTTTGTTCCATTTCTCAGCCAAGTCAGAGATGTAGGCAGAGTCTAATAGAAAATTTGGAATTTTCTCTTTATGGCTCTCTTCTTGAATTCTTCCCTCATTTTCTATCAGAGTTTTTCACCCAAAGCAACTGATTGAAGTCTCCACTCAAGATAAAATCTGTAAAAATGAACAGCTCACCCCATGCAGCTGTATTCTTCCAGAGCTTGGATTCCTGCTAAAAGATCCCTGTTACTGCATAGTCTCTAGTACCTTGAAATAATTTCTCAAAACATTTATTTTCCCTTTTGTAATTATTACCTGAGGTTCAATATTGTACAAGCTTGTTTGGCCATATCAGAAGCTGACTTCACATTTTGTTTTTATGCAAAATAATTATCTTAGAGGATTCATTGCACTTATGCCTACATAATGATTATGAAGTTAATATTCTGATCGTAAAAACGAGTACAGTCCACTGACTTTTGGAGATGTTGTTTACTTCTTGATATATTCTAACATGACTAATGTAGTTACTATGGATTCTAAAGCTTTGTGCACAAAATAATAAATTTTAGATAGTACAAATTCCTCACAATTACATCATTTATAATATTGCCAAATTAGTCCCCTTCTCAAGAAAATAAATGTTCTATATTGAGTTATAGGGCACTTTATCAAGAAAAGGCAGTAGGTGAGTTCAGGCGATTTTTTCATATGTCAATGTCTTTCTATGTGGGGTGTTTTGTACCCTCTGATAAGCAGCTCATCCATCAAGTTTCTGCATCAGTATCTTAAGTACTGCTCAGGCACCGTTAGCAGATGTACATCAGAGCTAAAGGAGACATCCTTCTGCTATAAAAGTTTAGTATATTAAATAATAGAATGTAATACATTTTGAACTTAAATCTATCCAGGTCTTAAAGATAACCCCACAATATTGTATAGTCAAGGGAAGGCGGACATTCAGAAGAGGGTGTTCAGCTTATTAAAAGTTAAAACACCTTACACTTAAGAAAAAAGCTATTCTTGTAAATACTTTGAGGGAAGAGAAGCAAAGTAAAAATTCATGAATATGATTTTAGTCATCAACTTCAAGTTCTTTAAAGCAGAGCTGGTGAACTCCAACGCTGTTGTCCATAGGAAGTGAAAAAAAAAAAAAAAGTAATAGTCACTTCAGTATTGGAACCACAAAACTTGTGGAAAAGCCACTGTTAATTTGAGGCCAATACCAGCAAATATTCCAGATTAATTCATGATTTAGTATTTTTAAATTAAACTTTTTAAGAGTGGTGATAATCCACCTCTTCTTTAACTAATGATTTTCTGCTTTGGTTTCCCACTCAAAAGGACTATATAATATATGTTACTAATGTTCTTAAAAAGTAAAACTATAAAATTATTAGACCAACAGTATTTAATAGAAATGATTGTAAGTAAATATGATAGAGCAGGTTATTTTAAAATACTAATTAATTATGAAACATGGGTTTCTAAACATTGCCTAATCGGTTCTTAAAGACAGAGTCTTATAGATTTACCGTATAACAAGCAACCTGACATTTAAGTCTGTTGTCATTACAAAAATCTGTCTAGGGCTTCAGTAGTAGTGTTGCGAATATCCAAATGGGAAATCAGGAAATGGGGGAGATAATTTACTAGGAAAAGTGTATAGAGGTTGGTTACTGTAGACCCAGGCCTCTCTTTCCTGTTCCCACTAACTTCACACTGCATACCTGATAAAACAACACTTTGCTGTCCTACAGAAAGTCTCAGTGTATTACTTCTGCTTTTGTAATAAACCTCATTTTTGGAGGTCAAAAAATGCAAAAGCAGTATTTTCTGTCTGCATGCAAATATTTTATATAACCGAATATAATTAATGAAGTTCTAATTGAATTATCTCTATAGCCATTGTAATATTGACATGCAGTCTTATAGCTTTTAATTGATATTCAATAAATAGTTCTGGCATTTAGTTGTTTATTCATATGTCTATACACATATTTAAGTTTATGTTTAGGGATGATGAAAGTTTTGTAATCAAAACTTGAAATCAATGATTGTCTTCCTTCCACTTCTACCAATTTTTTGATTTCTCAACACTACCACCGAAGCAGGTTTTATTTCTTAGCATTTGGATTCTCAAAATGTGATTCTTCCATATTGAAAATCAATGCTTATATGAACAAGATAAGAAGATGACGACAACGGTGGTCCTGATAATGTTGATACACTCTAGGTCATAATGTATACTGGAGTTCCGATATTCACAGATCCTGTAGAAATGACTTTCCTCAACTAAGAAAAATAATATCTTGTCTCTCTTAAAGATTTTTTTTATTTTTTATTTTAAGCATTTTCCAAGGCATATTTTTATTATTGAAAAATAACTGACAAAAATAGATAAAATATTATGTTAATTTATCTCTACTGAGAAGTACTTTAACATAACCCAGGTTTCAGCATCATCAATAAAAGCACTTGTTAACAATCTAACTAGACAAGGTTTGGGGTAAGGGCTTTTTTGAAAAAGAGACCAGTTTAGACAAGTAGTTATTTACAGTTTTATTATATGGAACCATAAAAAATTTGCATATTTTTGTAGGTCAAGAACAATTGAGTAATCCTACAAACCACTTATTAAGTAGTCATAAAATGAAGAACATGGGCTATGCGGTGGGTAAAATGGGAAACACTTTAGTAAAGTGATGAAACTGTACCGATGACAAGGTAAAGAGGACGTGCTGTCCTCCCAGATGTGACACTCAGGGAAGGACGTGAGGTCACTGCTGTCCTACTTGAGCCAAAAACGCAGAGCTTCAATTTAATCATGAAGAAACATCAAAACAAAACTGAGGGATATTTTATAACGTAACTGGACTGCTTATCAATCAAATAAGCTTATCAATCAAATATCAAGGTTGTGAATAATGAGGAAACACAGAGAAAAAGTTCCAGATTTTAAAAGCCTAAAGCAACATGGCAACCAAATACAACCCATGTTTTTGAACTAGATCCTGTTGCAGGGTGAAAAAGATATAGGGGTGTTATTGAGACAATTGGCATAGATTAAAGAATTCTATCCATGTTAAATTTTCTGAACATGATTAGGCAAGTCTCCGAATCTGTGGTTATATAGGGAAATATCTTTGTTGGGAAATACACATCTAAGTATCAAGGGGTAAGAGCACATGAAAAATGCAACCCGTTTGCTAGTACCTCAGGAAAAAAAATAGTAGGTATATAGTAGGTATATATTTATTTCATTTTGTTTTGTTTTGTTTTTGTTCTTGGGAAATCACTGAGGGTACAGTGAGCCAGGTTACACTGCTTGCCTTGTTGGATGAAGTCCCTCTATTAATAGTGTCCTGCCCCCAACAGGTGTATCACACATTGTGCCCTCAAAGTCCCCTCTCTTCTTTCCACTCTCCCCTCCTCTCCCCCCCCCCCCCAAAACCATGTACTAGGATCAGTTGTCCTCACATCGGAATTCAGTACATAGGATTCTTGTTTCTCCATTCTTGTGATGCTTTAACTTAGAATAATGTGTTCTACCTACATCCAGGTTAAGACAAAAGATGTAAAATCTCCATCTTTTTTAGTAGCTGAATAGCATTCTATGACATACAAATACCACACCTTGTTAATCCATTCCTGGTTGGGTGGGCATTTAGACTGTTTCTACGTTTTGGCAATTGTAAATTGAGCTACAATAAACAGTCTAGTGCAAATGTCCTTATTATAAAAGGATTTTATTTTTCTTCTGGGTAGATGCCCAGTAATGGGATTGCAGGATCAAATGGGAGAACTAGTTTGAGTTCTTTGAGGATTCTCCATACTTCCTTCCAAATGGGTAGTATTAGTTTGCAGTCCCACCAGCATTGTAAAAGTGTTCCCTTCTCTCCACATCTACACCAGTATCTGCAGTTTGGAGGCTTTGTGATGTGAGCCATTCTCTCTAGGGTTAGATGATATCTCAGTGTGGTTTTAATTTGTATTTCTCTAATAATCAGGGCCAATGAGCATTTGTTCATGTTTGCTAGCCATTCATCTGTCTTCTTTAGAGAAGGTTCTGTTCATCTCACTTGCCCATTGATATAAGGATTGTTGGTTATTCTTATGTTGATTAATTTGAGTTCTCCATAGATCCTAGTTATCAAGCTTTTGTCAGATTCATAATATACAAATATCTTTCCCCAGTCTGATGGTTGTCTATTTCCTTTGTTTGTTATCTCCTTAGCTGTACAGAAGCTATTCAGTTTACGTAAGTCCCATTTGTTTATTTTTTGTTGTTGTTGCGATTGCCACTGGAGTCTCCTTCATAAAGTCTTTCCCAAGCCTGATAGCTTCAAGTGTTTTTCCCACACTATCTTCGAGGATTTTCATTGAATCATGCCTTAGATTTAGATCTTTTATCCATCTTAATCAGGTATATATTCAAGTGAAAGAAAGCTAAAACAAAAGTGATGAGATATTAAAAATTAGTGAATCTTGGTAAAAGGAATGTGGGAGTTTTCCTATACTCTTGTGAGTTTTTATCATTTGAAATTATTCAAAATAAAAGTTAAAAATAGTTGAGTGCCAGCAATTTGGATGATCCAATGTGATGATAATTTTAGACAGAACAGTATATGAAACACTGAATTGTGTGCAACTCTTCTTCCTAGTCTACCTTTATAGACCTGAAGACTTCATTACACTCAGAAGCTTATTGCACTGTCATTAGGTAGAACCACAGATATTTACAACCTTGAAGGCATAAGGGATCTCTGTTTTGTTTTGTTTTGTTTTGTTTTGTTTTGTTTTGTTTTTACATGAAATATATATTTTTCTACATGAAATATTTGGACAGAGTTCTAGTCTATAAAGTCTTTTTATTCCAATTATATTATTTTTTCTAATAAAATTGAAATATGATGATTTAATTATGTCAGGTTACGAAGCTTAAAATTATTATGCAGCGTGAAGTATTTCTGATATAAGAGAAACACTTTCTCCTCTTCTTCACTAGGTAACAAATGTCCCTCATGTAATCATGTCTTTTATAGTAAACTCAATATCTCTTGTCATAGTTTTACAAGGCACGTACAGAATATCTGGAAAACCACATGAAAAAGACTTTACCACTCCAAGGAAGCAAGGTGTTCTGTTAAATTTGAGAGGCAGAATGTAACACATTACAGATTATATTCAGGCTAGACATATATGTCAAATGAATCGAGATCTATTATCTGTTTAAACAGTATGATGCCAAATAACTTGATGTAATCCAGCATTGGGAAAAGTGAACTTTATCTCCATTCAGTATAGAAAACTCCCTAGCACTCTTATCCCCCCAATAATTGTTCTTTTCCCAATCCAAATAAATAGGAATACAACACTTTCTATTTCTGAGAAATCAGAAAGGAGATAAGCATTAAAAAAAAAAAAAAAAAAAAAAAAAAGCTAGTTAGGTTTACAAATAGGGATGCCACCAAAGACACTTTCTGATGGAAATAATATAAGGAGTACGTGCATATAATAACAGGGGACAACTTCACTTAATAGTGTACTGACCATTAGTTTAAATAATAATTATTTAACAAGACGAGAGAGCAGCATTAAAAAATAAAGCATAATTTTAATTACACTATTTCTTGACTCTTTACTAAAACATTTGAAAGTAGCATTTGTTATGTGGTATGTTTTTGTTTGTCTGTTTGTTTTGTGTGTGTGTGTGCTTTTTTTTTTTTTTTGGCCGGGGCCGGGTTTGAATCCACCACCTCCAGTATATGGGGCCATCGCCTTACCCCTTTGAGACACAGGTGCTGCCCATTTTATGTGTTTTTTATGTAGGAAGCTCTCTTTATTTTCTCTAAAACCTATACTTTTGGGGGACCGTATTATTCATTAACCAAAACACATTTTCTATCATCAGATATGTAACACCCGGTGTTCATTTTAATTGAACTCACACATGGATCCACAGTAATGCTACAGTGTGTAATTTTTGCTGGCATAGTATTTTTGTGGGATAAGACAGGTGAGTCAGTAGGAACTGTATTCTAAATTTGATCTTGTAACTAAAAATGCATCTGAAAAACCTTCTTCAGAATGTCACAGGGAATTTTTTTATAGTTATTATTTCTACTAAAACTCATTCACCCATAAATATGAGTTAAACTAAGATATTAACTCATTTTTATGTAAAACTAACTCATATTTTTGGGAAACTTGGCCTTATGAACCAGGAAGAACACAAAGGGACTTTATTCAAATCTGCTTTTTTTTTTTTGCAGTTTTTGGCTGGGGCCAGGTTTGAACTCACCACTTCCGGTATATGGGGCCAGGACCCTACTCCTTTGAGCCACAGGCACCACCCCAAATCTACTTCTTGAAAGTGAGTCTCAGTGCAGAATAATCATTTGAAAGCCACAGAGGCACTTGGTTTTCTATGTTCTCTGTATCTGGGAACGCAGAAATTTCACAAGAGGCTCCAGTGATGATAAGGTGTTGTTATCTCAAAGTGTATATTATTCTATATTTTTTAATAAAGTTAGAAAGTTAGGGAATGTTAAGTAGTTTTATAGTGGGACTCATGCAATTCTTTCTTCTGCTATATACTTGAGGATAAACTAGTGTGAATTAAGATAAAATCCTAAGCCCTCAGCCTACTGAATAGAGACCCTCTTGGCCAAAGGGATCCCAGAATAACATTTGCTGGCCTTGGGTAGAAGGTAGATCATATGCACCTGTTAGGAAAATAGTTAGGAAAAGCTGTCCTGGGATAAAGTGGGGGCCCCAGGCTGTTCCTTGGTGCCACCCAACTTAATTCTGTCCCAAGCTCATACATGGCAAGGAGAGATCACCCTCCCTATCTATCAGTCAGAACCTAGCATGCCAACTGCAAAAGGATGAAGAAGGCTCTCTAGCCAAGGAACAGGTGCAATAGAGTCTTAAAAGTGACCTAGAACAGCCTTAAGACGTGATCATGTCATTACCTAAATCTACGTTGTAGTCCACCCTCCCCTATGGGCTCTCAGAGAAGCTCATGTGAGGTTCACATGTGCGGGAAGACTGTGGTTCCAAGGTGACCTCTAAATGATGTAGGTTCCACCCAGAAGTATAAAAAAGAACTCTGGCAATTGGTCATGGTGGCTCACACCTATAATCCTAGCACTCTGGGAGGCCAACGCAGGTGAATTGTCTGAGCTCACAGGTTCAAGACCAGCCTGAATAAGACCATCTCTAAAAATATCCAGGCATTGTGGTGGATGTCTGTAGTCCCAGCTACTTGGGAGGCTGAAGCAAGAGAATTGCTAGAGTCCAAGAGTCTGAGGTTGTTGTGAGCTGTGACAGAGTGAGACTCTGTCTCAAAAAAAAAAAAAAAAAAAAAGGAGAGAGAGAGAAAGAGAAAGAGAGAGAAAGCACCCCTGGCCACAACCTTTGCCTCCTTGGGTTTTCTTTGCCCCACCCATGGGGGCTTTTTGCTGTTTATGACAAATATATCTTTATATCTTGCTCTGTAAAACTTGTTCTTACTTCGTAAAAAAATCTTTCTCTTTCTCAGTAAACGTTTCTCATGCTCACCTTACATTGGGGTTTCTGGTCATTTTTGACCAAGATCATTCTAGGAACTGAGCACCCAGGCAGCTGCCCGGCACTGTTACATCTTAGGAGACAGTCAGCTTCCTTGAAACCAAGTTGTGCAAAAAACCCCAAAGCTGCACTTGCCACAGGTCTGTAGTCACCAGGGTAGGGCCCTGCTTGTATACAAGCTGTTAATAATAAGCCTTACTTTTCTGGCTGTTTTCAGTGACTACTTGGAGCTACACCAGACCACCCTAATACACCTAGTTATGGCCCCTCCTTTTGTAGTAATTCTTTGTTAAAATAAGATACCAAAATCATTAATAGGCTTAAGTCCATGTAAGTTAAATCTTAAACCTACCTCCAGGCCATCAACTTACTTACCAGACCACTTGAATTTCGGTAAATATCCAGTGGCTTGTATCTTAATAGATTTCCCTACCTTAAAACACTTCATGCTGTTAAATAAAGCTTTATTTCTTTAACCCTTCATTTCTTTAGATTACAAATCAAAAAACCTTTATGCCTATCTATAACCTATAAGCCCCCACTTTGCCCTGTCCTGCCTTTTCTGTTCAAGCCATTGTATGCCTTCCATGTTTTGATTTGTGATCTTATATGTAATTCCTGTCTTTCTAAACTATATGATATGAAATCAGACTCTGACACAACCAAAGTGTGACACTGGCACAAGGTCTCTCGGGCCTGGCTTTCTACCCATTGTCTCACACATTTGGCTCTGAATAATCCCCTTTAAATTATTGCAAGGAGTTTATTTCCCTTGACACTAGAAATTAAGAAATAATATTCTGAAAATTGAAAAGCACCATGAATAAAATAGATCATCTTATAATTCACACTGACATACAAAGTGTATCATTTGTAAATCACAAATGTAATGCTTTGTGGCTATAGAATCATTGAGATATATGTCAGGAATATGCTTTCAACTCATTACCTGTTGCATCAGGACATCCGTGCAGTTAAAGATAAACCTTGATCAAACAGAGTTCTGGATTTTGCCCTAAGCACCTGGGAGGAAATCTCAAAGCCCCGAGAAAGTCCCATCTGCTAAAAGTCCCTTTGTTTACCAGGTGGCATCTGGCCATCCGTGGTAACCTATGCGGAAACGTAGATTATTTAGGGACCCTGGACCACTCGGTGTCAGCTTAGAGGTTGGAGAGTAAAGCCAGCCATGTAGGTGGTCAGCCAAGGCTATATGACCGAGCCGTGATGCAAACTCTGGGCACAAGCCTCACAGGAGCCTCTCTGGTTGGCAACAGCCCACACATACCACTGTAGCTCAGCTCAGCAGAGAGAGCACCTGTCTGTAAGCTCTGCTCCGAGAACACACCTGAAAGGGTCGTGCCTTCCTGTCTCAGGGACGCTGCCCTATGTACTTCTTCCTCCTCCCAATTTTAATCTGTATCTTTTCACCAAGATAATCTCTAGCGGTGAATAAAACAACTTTCCGAAGTTCTCTGATTCCTAGTAAATTGTTGAATTTAGGGTAGTCTTGGGATCTCCAAATTTGCACTTGGTGTCAGAAGACAGGGTGCTTTAGAGACTTCCAAATTTTACATCAGAAATCATTTTACCTATTAACTGCACCAAGTCATGAACTAAATTCATTTGCTGGGACTAATGATTTCTCTACTTTTGCGGAGGGGCTGGTAATAGGCTAGGGAGAAGAAGTTGTTTAATCTCTATCAATGTCAATTTTCTCACCTGTGTAATAAGAATAAAAATGTGTGTCATATAAAATATCTGACAATTAAGTTTTTAAAAATATGTAAAATTTATGTCAGGTAAGTCTGCCATGCGATATGATTCCAGTGAATATTAGATTCTAGTTTTCTGTTTTTGTGTTTTAATATTATTATTTGTTTTACATTTATGTTTTATGTTTATTTATCTTTACTTTTTATGTTTTAATATTATAATGTGTTTGAAAAATATCTACAAAAAGTAGCAATATGTTATAAAAAGTAAGCTAATCTTTAATGGAAAAGTTTTATGTGGAAGTATATGCTTTGCTTTATAAACTCTCTTTTACTATATGTGAATAGAATAAGACACGGACAAAGCAAACTTGGAAGCAAACATATTTTGTTAACTGTTTTCCTTCTAATTATTAACATGTAATATGTTATGGTAAAATCAAATTTGTGTTATAAAAAAGCACAGGGAAAAAATCATGTTCTAACGTACTTTGTTTTTTATACGGCAAACAATGAGTGTTATGATAAACATAATTTAAATTTGTCACATATCTTGTAGTAACATAGAATCACAGTTGAGGCTGAAATAATATATACTACATCATAATAACTTATCAATTGTTATAATCAATGTACTGCAATTTTTATTAAAAAGAAAATTCTTGGGTGGTGCCTGTGGCTTAAATGAGTAGGATGCCGCCCCATATACCAGAGGTGATGGGTTCAAATCAAGCCCCGGCCTAAAGTTGAAAAAAAAAAAAAAAAATTTTTTTTTCCTTCTATTATTATTTAGCTGTGTTAATTTAACTTAAAGTGCTTTCTGTCATTGAAGTTAAAAGTCAGTAATTTGTGTGTGTGTGTGTGTGTGTGTATACTAAATTATAGAAATATAATAAAACACTTTGGTTGTTATGAATATTCTGTTTCCATGCCTTTGTCGTGAGCCTATATATCTGCGTAGCAGCATCTGTCAATTTTTCCTTTGAAGGACTTTAAAGTTATATAAAGAACAAATACATAACTCCATACAGTTCTGAGTCCTGGCGTGAGTGTGCTGGGAGTTATTTACAGAAGATCTGCTTCTTCTGTGGGGAATACACAGCACAGACTTTTCTGTTGTTGTGGACATCTCACCCACTAAACCATTTGTTTTCTCTGAGGAAAGAAGTAAATAGCACAATTTGTTCTCAAAGATGACGAGCTGTTTTTGAAATGTGGGGAAGCTCATGGCAAATGGGCAGAATGTTAGATATAAATAAGAAAAATGGGCAGCAGAAATAGATCTTTTATGATTCCTCCTCCCCTCATTCGTTTACGTGGAAGCAGTCTTTTGCCACAGCTATAGGTGACAAGGGACATCAAAAATTACCAATGTGAAACAATCCAGTAAAAATGACTTGAGCATCAAAATAATTTCATCATCAACCTCCAAAGGCATTTATGTAAACCATTTTTAAAAGTGCAAACTAAAGATCAATTTACAATCTTTGGTGAATTGATCGCATTTATAATCTTGGGAATACTATTATTAAACTTAATTCTTATAATCCTCTTTTTTTTACAATGAATATTATGTATACATTTTTGCAATAAATGCATAATTCAGACATCAAAGATGAAGGAAAGAATTATTGAGATTTCCAAAAGTGTTATAATGGTCTTCTCCAACTACGTAGAGCCCCTGATAAGATGTAGCTTTATCACTCAGACAACAAATAGCGTTACTGGCACTTCCCCAGGAAATACTTTCTACCCACTCCAACTTATTAGAACAAGAAAAATTGTCTTTCTACTAGCTGGCTGGTGAAGCAAAAAGCAGTGGGTGGGGAAAGGAGATGGGGTAGCATTAGGGCAAGTCAAAGGACATAATCAAGCTCAGCACTGTGAAAGCTGATACTCCTCCTGTAACTCTGAGCTAAACTCAGTAAGGTTCTAGACAGAATGCAACAGAAGTGATGCTTTGTGACTCCAGTGACAACATACATGGGTCAACCCACTCTGAGATAATCCAGGGAGCTCAGTCTCCTTCTTTTGAAGAATCCATATATGAAGGACAACTTTAGCTTTTTTGGTGGTCATCTCAGCTGATAAACATGTTCAAGTACCAGACACATGTGTTAGTGAGTCTCTAATATTAGATTTCAACCCTCAGCCTTCGAGCCTCTGGTGCCAAATAGAGTGGTGATGAGCTTATCCTCACAGAGGCTGGGAAAATTGCAGCTACTTGAGCAAAATAATGTCATTGTTTTAAACCGTGACACTTTAAAGTGTTTTCTTTCTTTCTTTTTTTTTTTTTTAATCTAGCAATAGGTAATAGGAACAGATTAAATTTAAGTTTTGAGACAAAATTAGTCTTGTTTGTTATTCAAATAGTAAAGACAATATCATCAGATAGGAAATGCTGCAAATTATGGTTGTTTCTGCTGATTCATAGTCATGATATTAGTCCATATTTGGGCATGACCAGTATGAAGTCCAGCACTGTATGGACAAGCTGCAACATACAGGAGTGCTAAAATGGGAATTAGAATAGCAACCTATTTGGTAATTATTAGGAGACCAGTATTTTAAAATGGGCCAAAAATAGTGTAATTCTACTATCTTTAAATAGCTATAATGGTGTAGCAATTAAATTGTATTCCTTTGTGTTTTTCAGAGGATTGCTTTATTAATAACCTATTTTGAAATAAGTAACAGTTAATTGCTTTGTGTTCCTGAGAATGTGGAAGATATTAAATTTTCTGTTATTCCCCATAATCATAATATTTGTTCTAAAATGCATACTAGCTCTATTGTAAATACAATTTTGAATATTTACATTTCTCATCATTTTAAATAAATCATCTGAACTCTCAAAGGACAGTGTGTACAAGGTACTATTACTTTTTGTTAAGAGGGTTTTTCGGTTTTCTGCCTTGTATTTATAATCAAATAAAAATAGTCACCCTTTTCATTAAAGATGATAACCTCGGCTGTGTCTTTAGGTAATCATGTGAGTTCTTTATGTGAAATTGAGCAAAATATTTATTGAGAGTATTATGAATACCAGCAAATATTTTAAATTATATATAGACACACATCTATAATACTTACAGGATTAATGATTTGGTTTTATTTTCTACTGTAAAAAATTAAAAACCACAACTGCATTATACAAAACCCAAATATTATCTGCAACAATGGTGTTGACATATACAAACTGTACCGATGTAGAGATGGATAAAATGCGTTGTTTCAATTGATGCATGCAATGTGTGATGATCAAATCAGGGTAATTCTCACATATTTATTGCATCTTAGTGGTGAGAACATTTAAAATTTTCTCTTCTAGCTATTTTGAACTATACAAAATATTATTCTTAACTATACTCATCTTACTGTGCAAGAGAACACTAGAATTTATTTCTCCCATCTGACTACGTTTGTATCTGATCACCAACCTCTCTCCATCTCCCCTGCCTCTAACCTTTCCCCTGTATTAGATTGTAAATATGCATATATTTATCTTTTTAATTTTTTCTAATTTCAATTTATTACAAGGGTACAGATATCTAGGTCACATTGTTCTTACTTCCAGGGTAAAGTTTTATTTGTTAAAGAGCCCCTCACCCCGGGGATGTGTCATACACCCTGACAATGTGCACGTTACCTGAGATCCCACCTCCTACCCCTTTCTTCTTCTGCCAATTGTCCTCCCCTCCTCCCACCTCTCTCTTACTCCATGGTAGGCTATATTTGTGTTTTATTGTTCTTATGAGAATGTAATTGTTTATCTATTGATTTTGTATTGGTATGGAGTACATTGGATATTTATTTTTGATACTTTACTAAGAAGAATGTATTTCAACTCTATCCAGGTAAATGTAAAAGATGTAAAGTCTTCATCTTTTTAATGGCTGAATAGTATTCCATGGTGTACATATACCACAGTTTGTTGATCCATTCATGGGTTTATGGGCACTTAGGTTGCTTCCACGACTTGGCAATTATGAATTGAGCGACAATAAATATTCTGATGAAAATGTTTTTGTGGTAAAATGAGTTTTGTTCCTCTGGGTAGATACCTAGTAATGGGATTGCAGGGTCAAATGGAAGGTCTACTTTCAGATCTTTGAGGATTCTCCATTCTTCTCTCCAAAAAGGCTGTATTAGTTGCACGCCCACCAGCAGTGTAGAAGTGTTCCCTTCTCTCCACATCCATGCCAGCATCTGGTATTTTGGGACTTTGTGATGTGGGTTAATCATCCTGGGGGTAGGTGATATCTTAGAGTGGTTTTGATTTGCATTTCTCTGATGGTTAAGGACTATGAGCATTTTTTCATGTTTGTTGACATTCATCTGCCATCCTCGCAGAAGTTTCTGTTCAAATCTCTTATCCGGTGATAGAGGGGGTGTTTGTATTTAGACAAAATGAATGTCCCATATTTTCCTATGATACCAGTAAAGAATGTATATTTTATCATGTCTAGATGGAAAAAATAAAACTTAATTTGCACAATATACCCATGAATTAGATAGAAAAATGCCAATATTAAGTAAAACTTAAATTTTACAATAATCCTATGAGTGAATATTATCCAGTTCATAAATGGGTAAATTGAGGCATAGAAGGATTGAGCGTCTCCTATAAAGACAACAGTAAGAGAACTTTGTGTTTTGACTAAAGACTTTGGCTGCAGAGCTGTGCTTTTATTCATTCCATTACACTGAACTACCACTCAAATACATTAAAGAATATATGCTATCTCACATGCTGAGAAAATAAAATGAATAATAATGCAAATGTCTATTATATATACCCGATATATATTTAATTTTGTATCATGGCAGTTTAGTTTCTGTTTATACCCAGTGAATACACGTTGCACAAATAAGTAAATAAATGATTATAATCTAAGGCAGCACATTCATTAAAGATATTTAGCCTTTTTCATTTCTTAGATAATAAATCTGATATTTTGAGGAACAATTTATGTAGATGTTGACCTTGTTTGCATAAAGTAAAAGAGACATTAAAAAATTGAAAATCACAAAATTTCTTATGAATGGAAAAAGTAACAGAAAGTGATTACTTAAATTAATTTCAATGATGTCTTGGAATATCCTTAGCTAATAGCCTCAAATAACTATAAAACTAAAAACTATAAAATTAAAAGGCATCACTTTCTTCCTTGAGCACTTTAAGCTTCCAGTTGAGTAACAGAGGAGTGTTGTTTTGAAAACAAGTCATATAGAAATTTAGTGAAAAGCCTTTTTTACTTTACTTACCTATTCCTGCTAACCTCATACCAGAGCCTGGACTACAAAATTGATTTTCTTTTTTTTATGAGAGTCACCAAGGTGTGTACCCTTATAATATTATTTATTGTTAATTAATCCACTTGTCTGCTTAGATTCTTTGCCATAGGGATTAAATTTCATCTAAAACCCTGAATCAAATGGACTTAACTTACCAGTTAGCAAGAGGTGCTCACAACTTTCCAATTTAACTATTAGATCCCTGGACCCCTGAGGGAAGGACTGATTTATACATGTTTATGTGTTTCACAGACTCTGCAAAGCAGCTTCCACAAAGTCATTGGAATTAATCCTGACAAATGAGTTAAAGATGATCTTAACATTCCCACTAGACAATTAGATTCTTAGATCATTAAAAATAAAACTACAGCATTTATAGATTTGCATGCTCTCTAGAATCATAAATAGTACTTTTCCCAGAGGAGATCTGAATAAATTCCTTATAAATGAATTTCGTATTTTGCTACAGTAATTCATTGTGTTTTCTTAAAGTATTTTAGAATGAGGTTTGCACAGATTTTTTTCCTAAAAGGATTTTGGCTATAGGTGTGATTACAATTTAACTACATAATTAGAGGGTTTTATTTTGAAAGTTTCTGAGGCTAATAGGGATAAGCCAGGTCTGCAAAGTCTGTTTAAGCTGAGTCAATACTGGGTAATGTGCTATGTTCAAAGGTCTCTTCAAAGGGCGGGGGATGCAGTAGGAAAGACAGGTACGCAGAAGGGCAAAGCCCATCTTTAGGAAATGCACATCCTGAGGAAGTTCATGGAGTGCTCATTCTATGAGCATGACAAGCCTAGGGTTCAAAAATAATTAGCTTCTGTTTAGATGATCTAAAAAATAATTAGAATTCTATTTATGAAAAGACTAATTGGATCCTGGGCTTTTGGCATATAAACATAGCATTTATTTATGGAGACAGGTTCTATAAAGTATATAGACAGTCTCTGAGTTACAAAAATCTGACTTACCTGCAGCTCACACTTACAAATGGGCTTTTATAGGTACCTGTTCCAACTTACATACAAATGCAACTTAAGAACAAACCTACAGAACCTGTTTTGTTCATAAGCGGGGACTGACTCTAAATAGAATAATTTGTTGTTGTTTCTGTTCTTGTTGCCTGCCTTTACTGCTCTGATATCCAGTTTATCCCCTTCCTGAGACAAACCCAATTGTTGGTCCTGTAGCCTATTGTTATGAGAATTATGTGAAAATATGAAATCTCTCATATAATTCAAAGTGTTCCCTTCTTACTTTAAGTCCTGTTTCCTCCACTTAATCCTGCACTATTTCCCCCACCCCCAGGCTGGGTGAGAGCTCCAGGGGCTGAGCAGGTAGTTAAGAGGAGACCACAGCCAAACGTCCTCCCTAAAGGGCATAGTCATCACCTGGTTTTGGTGTCCTACAAGTGCATCCTCATGCTTAAATGCTTATTATTGATTTTTTGAGATTCATTGAGGGTTTTATTTTATGCCTCCTCTGGGCTGAGAATCTTTCAACTGTAGTTTCTTTAAAATGAGTGATCTCATCTTCTGGAACAAGCAAAATATGAGTTAAATAATATTGTAGTTCTTTCTCATGCTTTAACGGCTTCCTGTTACTCTCAGAATAAAATGCAGACTCCCCCCATTGTCTCCAGAGCTGAAATCATCTTCCCTGAGTGTCTGCTAAGCAGAATGGGTCCCTCTTTGCCCACCCTTTTTATGGCTTACAGATACATGACCCTTATTTCTACTCTGGATTTGTCCCCTGCTGTGATTCCCTCTGCCTGATAGTCTCCATCCAGCTCTATGTTAACATAATCTAAATAGGTTGACCCTTTACTTTCCATTTTAACAGGTTAATGGGCATATGTATATTCACTACTTAAAACGAAAATTCTGGAGCACAGCATACAGTTTATGCCCATCGAAGCAGGAGTAATGCATTTCTATAGGGATAATGTTAGGAAGACTAATATTCAAAATTATCTAAAGTTTGTAGAAACTTACAGAAAGAAGTAGCTATGGAAGTTTGGTTTTCAACAGGGATAGAATCAAGGAAAGATAAGTCTGAATTCTTTAAGCTTAGGTCAAATGCAATAATGGTGACTTAAAAAATAATATTAATAGTAAATAAGGAAAATGAGAATGTTATTAAAACTTTTTACAAAATTTCTTCTTGGTCAAGAGAAATATTTTTTATTCTTGAATTGAAACAATAATTCTAATAATAAGAGATTATAAAAGTTTTGTGTAGGTGTATATATCAGAGGAGATCACCAATAACATAGAAAATATAAAGTGCTAATAATATTTAGATTGCAATGGAAAGGACTCAGATTTTGGACACGATAGCATTATTGTTAATAATGATATTTTTGGTGGAAGAAGAGATAGAATATAGCATTAGTAAATTTACTCAAATGTGAAGAACATGGATCTTTGAAGTGTAGACTAGTAAACATGATATTAAACCAAACAAAAATTTGGAAATGTTTAATTATTATCACACAAAGATACCTGTTATCATCTAGGAAAAAAAGACCATATGTTATTCTAAACTAAATAAATTTTATATGGTATTTGCACATTTGTACAAATAGATTCAAACAATGCTGAAAACATCTGTATTTCAGTAAGTATTTGACAAAAGTTTACACACTATAATTAAGCCAAAATACAGAATTGTGATTTTTATGGGATATGTAACAATTTCAAATGGTGCACTACAGAGTTGTCAGTAAAAAGGCTGACGTGAATTTCAGAATAGGTTTCTGTTTCTCTGTTGTGGGCCCTTGTTTAGATTGCTGATTGAATAATGATTTGGATTTAAGAAATTGTATTTTAAATCTAGGAAATATAATGAATACCATGGATGCAAAATAAGTACTCATCATGTACTAAAACTCTAAAAATGTAGATCTCAACAACCTTTAATTTAATAAGTGACAATTAGACTGCCTGTATCACATGGAATTTTTCTGGATAATAAAATTCTTCTAAATTCTCTTTATAGTAGTAGTAAAACCTGAACCTGTACACCAAAAATGTGAATTTTATCATATTTGTTTAAACAAAAGTTTTAATAAATAAAATCTAGTTTTTAATCGATTTAAAAGTATGCTGAATACACTGAAGCTACCCTTTACTTATTAAACTGGCTGATTTAGGTTTTTTTTAAAAAAATAAGTAGCCTATATTTTATCAGAGAAAGAAGTAATCCTTTTGCTATCAAGTATTTTGTTAATAATGAATAATGTGACATTTCAAAAAAAGTAATTTGTGTAAAGTTAACATTATATTTAGGGTGAAAGATTTTATTGTCTTTTCAAAAACAATTTTACAGAACTTATATCTACTTTTGCAAGAAAAAAAACATAGAACATCTAAATTATATCTAGATATTTTCTCTTGCTGGAAGTGCAAATTAAGAATAGCATAACAGATTAAGATTAAGAATAGCATAACAGATTAAACTGTTTCCATTTTAAATAAATAATGTCTATTGCTACATATCACATGTTAATAAAATGTTTTGAGCTACCTGCTTTTTTTCTAAAGTATAACAGACTATCCTAATTCAACTTACCCAGATTTCCAAACACAAATTTCTAACATTTTCTAATTTTGTCTGCTATAATGAACTTAATATTGGAAATGGATGCTTTGATGCCTTTATATATGGATACTTATCAAAGAGCCATCCTTGGAGCAATACCCTCAGCATCATTGCAAATGCAGGGACCTAACGCATATGAACTGAAGCAGTAATGTTAGGTCAGTACTGGATTCTGAGCTCTTAGAAGCCCTCCACATGGTTCTACTCTCAGCCAAATGTGAGAGTTTCTGTGTTAGCATATGCAGGACAATTCTCATACCAATAGCATACAATGTATAAGAACAATAGAAAAAAGAGGTAAATGTATTAAATCCTTATAATCAGTGAGAAATATAAGCAATCATTAGGATTAAGAGAGAGAAGGACCAGGGGGCATTCATACCTATAAAGATATTAATTAAACTCTTGGAGATTGTCATACAATACAAATAGAGAAGAGAGGCAGAAATAGCATGTAAGAAAATTTAAATACAAAAGTTAATAATTGCATATAAAAGAAAAATAAAAATCGCTATGAGAGAGTTTAATAGAACAGTGTAATTTGGACTCAGGAGTCAGAGAAAAGATTTCTAAAGAATTTATTCTTTCAAGATGACCTGAGGGGTGAAGCAAACTTTTCAGGCTATGGTGGTGGGGCAGGGGAGGAGGGTAGCATTATGAGCAAAATGTTGAGGAAAACACGTGAAATAGCCTTGAGTTAGCAGAGATGTGGGTCTGTTCCGGATGAATGTCATGTAGTGGGTGCTGTGAGAAGCTACCCAGGCCTATATAGGGTCCTGCCTCATTTGCAATGATTCTGAAAGGCGTCCACACTCCGCTGCTCCCTGTGGGACCAACTGAGCTGTGATTTAGTTGCATGGTCCTAGTGAACTTTTCCTTTTGCCGCATCCTGCTCCCTCTGCACTTCCTTGCATCTCCCATAGAACCCCAGAATAAACCTCCTGAGACCCACTCTCTGTGTCCAGAGTCAGCTTCCACAAAACATAACCCCAGACCAGAAAAAGGCCACATGTAAAAAGAAATACCTAACTTAAGGGTCGTTAGAGAAGGGCAGAGCAGTACAGAATAGGCCTGGTCGTGTTAAGATACTGCATTTTATTCTAAGTGCAGGAGGAAAACGTTAACATGGCTGAGTGAAGGGCCACAGGCCACGTGCTGATTTTGTGAGAACTTTTGTTCATCCGTCATGTCCAATATCACAAGAAGGTGCATGGACTTTTTGCTAATAAGCATCTGTTCGTGTATTTAATGTGTGGCCCAAGACAACTCATCTTTGTCCAATGTACAATGGACAAGAAGAAAGGTTGGACGTCCCTGCAAGGGATTTTAACAGAGAGATTATGATTAAAGATGGTTGATCTTTGCCTGCTAGGATCAGAACTCCATTCTTGGGACAGGCAGAAAAAAAAAAAAGAAAAGAAAAGAAAAGAAAACCGATATGGTCAATCTACTCGTTTCTTAGAAATAGGGAATAATTTTCTCCCACCTGTTACTATGAAACACAAGGATGGGCCCACTTTTCCTCTTATGATGATGTTCTAATCTTAACACCACGTTGCCTTTCATATTGAGACTTTTCAATCACTGCCTTTCATAGAACAAGAACAAAATTATTTCATAAGTGAGATTTTAAGTTCTTTGAAAAAAGGCCTAAGTTTTATAACTCTGAATTCTCAGGAACAATTAGCATGATTTTGAATACATAGTAAAATGCTCAATTCTGAAGTTGAAATGAAAGTTGCCTTGGGCACATTCATTGCAAGAAAGGCGTTGGCTCTCCGTGAGATGCCTCATCTGTGTTCATTATTTCTGAGCGTTGGCTGCAGCTGTCTGCAGTCAGTTCTTCAGCCCTGGCAAGCACAAAGCCTGGATGTATCAACGCTCTAAGAATAGAATCATCTCACAGGAAGAGGCTCACATTAGCCAAGTCCCCAGAGACAGATGTTTAATGCCTGAACTCCAAGGTAGATCAGCACATTTTCTCTTCTTCAGCAAGCTCCACTAAAGTCTCAGAGAGGGCTAAGATGCTCTGTGCACTCATGCCAGACTAAAAGTCAAATTAGGATCAGAAATGTGTCTAGTAGGCATAGAATCAGAGAAAAGAAAGTCGCTATGTGATCTGAATGTGTGAAGGCATCATTCCAGGGAGACAACCCGATTCCATTCACATCCAAGACATGGATTTTTCTGCTTGTTAAAATCAGACAACAAATACCTCGGCGCTTGAATGAGCATGTTCATAATTTTCTTTCTTGATGTTCCCAGAGCCAAGGAACCATCTTCAAAGAAAAATACATTTTCTTAATAATGTTAGAGACTCTAATGAGGTTTGAGACAATTGGTGCTAGAGTAATTTTGTACATTCAGGTTGATTTTTGTTATCTCTGTCATAAATTTGCATGATAATTTAATAATGTGGTCAATTTCTATTATGTGAAGGAAAGGTGGGTTTTGCCATAGGAGATAATTTTTGCTCTTTTGTTTAAAGACTTGTGTTAATACTATAAGGAAAAGTAACAATTTAAACTGTATAGCAAATGCCAGCTTGAAATCAGTGTGTAAATGAGCAAATGTTGGAAAAAAAACATTGATTAGCCAAATAATTGAAGAAGGAAAAAAACAACTTACTAAAGAGTAACAATATTTGTGATTTTCTTATTATGTCAATTTATCACTGGTTAGTACAGCATAGAACTATCTACACTGAGACTTAAAGATATATATATATTCTCTATATATATATAGAATATATCTTCAGAAACTTTTGAAAATTATCCTGTGAATCTTTTTTGCCTCTAAGTTATCTTCCATTATAACAATAAGGAAAATGAACAGGCTACATTATAGTGTATACACATTTTTGTAGAGCAATAATTAAATCATCTAATATGGTTCTTCTGTTCCCAAGTTGTACATAAAGTAACATTTCATCTGTTGAAGCTTAGACAAAATGTTTCATTCTTAATTAAATCTATGATGAATTTGTACAAGTGCCGTATTTCAATGATACATTTTAATTTTGGTAAGAAATTAAAGAAAGTAAAGAAGTCTCTGGTGAAAGCAAAGCACTAGGAAGAAAGCAGGGGGTTGGAGTAAAGTAAGTGAGTTAAAAGGCTTTAGTCTGTAATGATTAAGTGACATAGAATTGTCCAGTATCTGCAGTTAGTAGATTCCCTATCTTATAAAATGAAGATAACAACATGTTGTTAACAAGCAACTTGCTTAAATTGAGGCTAATTGAAATAATGTAAGCAAAAAGTATTTTTATCATAGTAATAAAAAGGTTATGAATCTTATAAATCTGATAGTATTCACAATTTTTAATAGTAATATGTAATTGTAGCACAATAAGACTACCAATGTCAACTTTATGTAAATGTAGAACAGATTTGTTTTAGACAGTTTTGCTTCAAAATGCAGTGGATACCAAGTCTTTCCTTCTAAGTTCACTGTTTATGTATAATGTGGATGCTGTGCTATCTCAGCAAATTATCATAGGGGTGAATGTCAGATGGATTCAATTGATAGTGTTCGTAGGGTTTAATTTGTTTGCATTTGTAAACAAAAATATGACGTGATGGTCAAACCATGGCCAAGTCAAGCCAGTGAATCTTCTTTGCCTCTAATAGAAATGGCTCCATCAGCAGAGTAATTATTCCTCTAGTGTCATTGCACATAACCACCTCCAAGATAAGCTTTTAATCACATCTCATCCTTCTTCTCAGCTCCTCAAGGTGCTACCATTGATCCCAACTGTTTACCACTTCAAATTACAAATCAATCTTTTATTTATGGACTCAACATATTCCCACCCTAGAGAATAAATTGTTCTAGGAACTGGAAATACAGTGTTGGTTAGAACACACAAATGCCTAATATTTTATGTTCTGTGTATCAAATTCTTCAGAATTTACATCTAATATATCGAATTCAGGTCTGTTACGAAAATTGCTTTTGATTTTTCACATATACTGACTACTGTCCCTTATAAAATGTGGATTTTTAAATTATTTGCTGTTCAGCTGGACTTAATCATTACCAAAATGTCCATTCCTCTCTCTTTATCCCACTCAAATTATTGTCATTGTTCTAAGATCATATTCTCTGCAAAGTTCATTTCTAGCTTTTTCATGCCACATGTTTTATTAGAGTCAGTAACACACAGTTTATCACTTGGTTGTAAATATTTTCACATCAGTTAATTTTCTCTTCCTAACCAAATTCCTCCCTGAGAAATATAGTCAGATCATTTTAATGCATTTACCCCAGTGAGTACCTAATTCCTAGGTATTTACTGAGAATTCAAAGAATCTATGGATCTATTAGCTAAGGAATCATATCATCTTGAAAAAACAGAAGATACTTTCATCAACAATGTTAATTCACACTGGAAATTAAAATATCTTATTAAGTGATAAAAAGAAGTAAGTATATTCTTGACTTTGGGGTTTTCTGTGCTGGTATTTTAATCAGGTACATTGATATATTTAAGAAATATATGTGTCCTTTATGACATCACTATTCAAGTTGAAAATATAATAATGAACATGTGATATGTTCTTGTAAAAAGAACCAGTGCATTGATGACATGCAATGCTTTTTCTAACTAGAATTTTTTTTTTTTTTTAAATAATATTGGGGGGGATTCTTTTTGTTCATTCTTAATAAAGTTTGAAAAGTCAGACTTACAGACCAATATTCTAAATTACAGAACACAGGATAGTGAAGATTATCTCAGCTTTGTCAAAGCACACGCAAAATTTATGTTTCATTTATAAACATTTTCTTTTTGCACAAATTTCCCAGCATGCAGTTCTTTTGCTTTAACCTTTTTATGTGTGTATGGATTTTGGTTTAGAAAACAGGGTGTGCAAATGTGTAAAATGAATAAATATTCTCGATAAGAACAGCTATATGCCCTGAACTCCACCCTGAGGACAGATGCCCGTTTCCTAGATAAGGGCCTCCAGGAACTTAGCGCCTTGTCCACCTTGCTGCCAAAGTGTGGAAGAAGAAAGAGCACCTGATCTGGGGCCTCTGTTTTTCTTTCTTTTTTTTTAATTATAAAGAATGTTATTTTATTTATTTATTTATTTATTTTTTTACATATACATGTGTTTATTAGGTTTCCATTTTTTGGCTTCACAAAATTAAAGAGGCTATAACTGGGTTATAGCTTTCATGTGAAAGCCATAAATTAGTTTTATAGTAGGGCTGAGTACGTTGGATACTTTTTCTTCCATTCTTGAGATACTTTACTAAGAAGAATATGTCCCAGCTCCATTCATGTACACATGAAACAGGTAAAGTCTCCATCTTTCTTTAAGGCTGCATAATATTTCATGGTGGAGGGTTGGGGGAGGTGGGCGGAGGGAGGGGGATTGATGGGATTACAGCTGCAGTGTATTTTACAAGGGCATATGTGAAGCTTAGTAAATGTGGAATGTAAATGTCTTAACACAATAACTAAGAAAATGCTTGGAAGGCTATGTTAACCAGTGTGATGAAAATGTGTCAAACGGTCTATAAAACCAGTGTATGGTGCCCCATGATCGCATTAATGTACACAGCTATGATTT
>CAUYPK010074717.1:0-31297 GCA_963574355.1 Loris lydekkerianus
AGTATATGTGAAACTTAGTAAATGTGGAATGTAAATATCTTAGCACAATAACTAAGAAAATGCCAGGAAGGCTATGTTAACCAGTGTGATGAAAACATGTCAAATGGTCAATGAAACTAGTGTATGGTGCCCCATGATCACATTAATGTACACAGCTATGATTTGATAAAAAAAAAAAAAAAAAAGAAAGAAAGAAAGAAAGAAAAAAAGAAAAAAATAAATAAGGATACCAGGATGCACCTGTTGCTCAGTGGGTAGGGCACTGCCCCTTATGCCCTCAGCCAGCTAAAACAGCAGTGGCAACTGCAACAAAAAATGGCCAGGCATTTTGATGGGTGTCTATAGTCCCAGCTACTTGGGAGACTGAGGGAAGACAATTGCTTTAGCCCAAGAGTTTAAGGTTGCTATGTGCCGTGATGTCACAGCACTCTACTGAGGGTGACAGAGTAAGACTCTGCCAAAAAAAAAAAAAAAAGAAAAAGAAAGAAAAGAAAAGAAAAGAAATAAGGATATAATAAATGGGTTGGAAAAATTAACGTACCAAAATTTTAACACTCTGTGGTCAGTAAAATATCTGTTTTATTGTGGTCTTTTTATTTAATTCTTCATAGTACACTTCTTAACAATGTACGTAAACACTTCCCTTATAGTTCTTGGAATGAGCTTCAATATGAAAATTTTTTTAAAAATATTTTTTAATAAAATATAAGCAATAATTACATATTTCTTTATTTGTTTGCTTACTTTTATTATTATTATTATTTTATTGTAAACCAATTTCATAATTACTTGCTCTCTTCCTGGTGGTAGTTTCTTGTATTCAAGAATACCAGGTATTTGTGTTTTAAAAAATTCCATTAGAGAGAGCAGGGAAGATGGCCGAATGGAGCCAGCTATACACAGAGGCTCCTATCCAGAAGGAGAGTTAAAGGACAAAAGTTTAACAAGTAAGCTGATAGTTAGGAGCTGAGCCAAGAGACAAGATTGAAGAGTACACATCACCCTTGCTGAGGTGAGCTGCAACCCTAAGGAAAAAAAAAAAAAACAATAGGTACAAAACCTATCACCATGCAAATGTGAGTCTCCTCCCCCATGAGAATGGCTGGAAGTATACTTTCTACAAACAAGTGAGCAGAGTTTAGATCTCATCCTATTTTATCCCCTGGGAGAGTTCCTATAAAAACTGAAACTCCTTCCCAGAGAGGACCCACTGGTGTGTCATGGCACTCTCCCACCAGCATAAAATTGAACATATTAAAAAAGATGATAATGAAGACATGAATTAGCAGCATCTCTGGGATTCCTCAAAGGCAGTCTTCAGAGGGAAATTTATAACCATTGTAAGCCTTCCTCAAGAGAACGGAGAGAGAGGAAGTTAACAACCTAATGGAACATCTCAAGCAACTGGAAAAGGAAGAACATTCCTATCCCAAATCCAGCAGAAGAAAAGAAATAACCAAAACTAGAGCAGAATTATATAAAATTGAAAACAAAAGGATTATACAACAAATTAATAAATCAAAAAATTGGTTTTTTAAAAAGGTCAACAAAATAGATAAAATTTTGGCTAACCTAACCAGGAGTAAAAGAGTAAAGTCTCTAACTTCATCAATCAGAAGTGATAAAGATGAAATAACAACAGATTCCTCAGAAATTAAAAAAATCCTTAATGAATGTTACAAGAAACTCTATTCTCAGATATACAAAAATCTGAAGGAAATAGACCAATACTTGGAAGCACGCCACCTTCCTAGACTTAGCCAGAATTAAGTGAAAATGTTGAACAGGCCTATAACAAACTCTGAAATAGCATCAAACATACAAAATCTCCCCCAAAAGCAAAGTCCAGGACCAGATAGCTTCACATACAAATTCTACCAAACCTTTCAAGAGGAACTAGCACCTATATCATTTAACCTTTTCCAAAATATAGAAAATGAAGGAATGCTACCCAACACATTATATGAAGCAAACATCACCTTGATCCCCAAACCAGGAAAAGACCCAACAAGTAAAGAAAATTATAGACCAATATCACTAATGAATATTAATGAAAAAATATTCAACAAGATTCTAGCAAACAGAATCCAGCAACACATCAAACAAATTATACACCATGATCCACTGGGTTTTATTCCAAGGTATCAAGGCTGGTTCAATATACATAAATCTGTAAATATAATTCATCACATAAACAAATTAAAAAACAAAGACCATATGATTCTCTCAATTGATGCAGAAAAAGCTTTTGAGAATATCCAGCATTCTTTCATGATCAGAACACTTAAGAAAATGGGTATAGAAGGGACATTTCTTAAACTGATTGAGGCCATCTACAGCAAACCCACAGCCAATATCGTATTGAATGGAGTTACATTGAAATCATTTCCACTCAGATCAGGAACCAGGCAAGGTTGCCCATTGTCTCCACTGCTTTTTAGCAATGTAATAGAAGTTTTAGCTATCACAATCAGGCAAGAAAAGGCGATCAAGGGTATCCATATAGGATCAGAAGAGATCAAACTTTCACTATTCACAGATGATATGATTGTATGTCTAGAAAACCCCAGGGATTCAACTGTAAAATTCTTAGATGGGATCAAGGAATACAGCAATGTCTCAGGTTATAAAATCAATACCCACAAATCTGTAGCCTTTATATATACCAACAATAGTCAAGCTGAAAAAATAGACTCAAATCTTTTTACAGTAGTACCAAAAGATTAAATATTTGGAAGTTTACCTAACAAAGAAAGTGATAGATCTCTATAAAGATAACTATGAAACTCTATGAAAAGAAATAACTGAAGATGTTAACAAATGGAAAAACATACCATGCTCATGGCTGGGAAGAATCAACATTGTTAAAATGTCCTTATTACCCAAAGCAATATACAATTTTAATGCAATCTCTATTAAAGCACCACTTTTTTAAAGACCTTGAAAAAATAATACTTCATTTTACATGGAATCAGAGAACCCCTTGAATAGCCAAGATATTATTCAGAAATAAAAACAAATCAGGAGGAATCACACTACTAGACCTCAGACTGTACTATAAATCGATAGTGATCAAACCAGCATGGCAAACTGGCACAAAAACAGAAAGGTAGATACATGGAACATAATAGAGAACCAAGAGATGAACCCAGCTACTTACCATCATTTGATCTTTGATAAGCCAATTAAAAACATTCAATGGGAAAAGATTCCCTATTTAACAAATGGTGCTGGGTGAACTGGCTAGTGACCTGTGAAGACTTAAACTGGACCCACACCTTTCACCATTAACTAGGACAGACTCTCACTGGATCAAAGATTTAAACTTAAGTCATGAAACTATAAAAATACTAGAAGAAAGTGCAGAGAAAACACTTGAAGAAATCAGCTTGGGAGAATACTTTATGAGGAGGACCCCCCCGGGCAATTGAAGCAACACCAAAAATACATTACTGGGATCTGATCAAACTAAAATTTTCTGCACTGCCAAGGACACAGTAAGTAAAGCAGTCAGACAGCCCTCTGAATGGGAGAAGTTATTTGCAGGTTATGTCTTCGACAAAGGTTTAATAATCAGAATCCACAGAGAACTCAAATGTATTAGCAAGAAAAGAATAAGTGATCAAGTGATCCTATCTCAGGCTGGGCAAGGGACATGAAGAGAAACTTCTCTGAAGAAGACAGGCACACGGCCTACATACCTATGAAAAAATGCTCATCATCTTTAATCATCAGAGAAATGCAAATCAAAACTACTTTGAGATATCATCTAACTCCAGTAAGATTAGCCCACATCACACAATCCCAAAACCATAGATATTGACATGGATGTGGAGAAAAGGGAACACTTTTGCACTGCTGGTGGAAATGAAAACTAATAAGTTCTTTTTGGAAAGATGTTTGGAGATCAATTAGAGATCTAAAATAGACCTGCCATTTAATCCTATAATTCCTCTACTCTATTTATCCAGAAGACTAAAAATCATATTATAACAAAGATATTTGTACCAGAATGTTTATTGCAGCCCAATTCATAACGGCTAAGTCATGGAAGAAGCCCAAGTGCCCATTGATCTACAAATGGATTAATAAATGGTGGTATATGTACAACATTAAATATTATGCAGCCTTAAAAAAAGATGGAGACTTTACCTCTTTCATGTTTACAGGAATGGAGCTGGAACATATTCTTCTTAGCAAAGTATCTCAAGAATGAAAGAAAAAGTATCCAATGTACTCAGCCCTACTATAAAACAAATTTCTAACCACCCACACTTCCATATGAAAGTTATAACCCAACTATAGCCCAAGGTGAAGGGGCAAGAGGAGAGAGAGGGGAGGGGAAGGGTGAGGATGGATGGATGGAGGGTAATTTGTGGGACCACACCTATGGTGCACTTTACAAGGGTACATGTTAAATCTACTAAGTGTAGAATATAAATATCTTAGCACAATTGCTAAGAAAATGCAGTGAAGGCTATGTTAACCAGTTTGATAAAGGTATTGCAAATTGTATATGAAACCAGCACACTGCACCCCATAATTGCATTAATGTACATAGCTATGATTTAATAAAAAAATACAGAAAATTTTAACATTAAAAGTAAACATCAATTTGTGTTAAAATGATCATTGACATTCTTGTCAACATATCCAATCTCATTGCTCTGTAAAAAATAATTTTGAAATTCAGTTCAGAGAATTACATTTATTGTGGATTATTTGATATTATATTCACAGACATTTCTTCCATTTTCAAACCCAATGCCTTCTCTCTTCTCCTCCCTGCTTGATTTTTGCTGAGTTTTACTTCCCTCTTTGGACAGGTGTGATCATCAGACACTTATAATTTGATAGCAAGCACACGTGGTGATTGTTTTTCTATTCTTCAGAAACTTAGGGGAAATGTCTCCAGTTCCATTCAAATTGTGGCAAAAGCCTAATTCATCCTTCTTCATGGCTGTGCAGTACTATATGGTGTGTGTATGTGTGTGTGTGTGTGTGTGTGTGTGTGTGTGTGTATGGTCCACTTATGAATTGATGGGCATGTAGGTTAATGCCACATCTTTGTAATTGTGAATTGTGGGGTAATAAACATTCACATGCAAGTGTCTTTTTGATAAAATTGCTTCTTTTCCTTTGAATAAAAATCAGTAGTTGTATTGCTGGATTACATGGTAGGTCTACTTTTCTTTGAGAAATCGTCATACTATTTTCCACAGATATTGTGCTATCTGAGTGATGGGCACACTTATAACCCTGACTCAAGCAAAACAGAATTGATACATGTAACCAAAACCATTTGTGTCTTTATGATATTTTGAAATAAAAAAATAAAGTAAAGGAAATTATAATTGCTCTCATGCATATCATTATATCATTTCTTGGGAACACATTTGAAATGTAAGACTACTTTTAAACTTTTATCCCCCCCCCTTTTTTTTATAGGTTCCATATCACAGCCTAATTATGAGATGAAAAATACATGAATGTTTCAGAATTATGCTGGATGAATTTGTATTCACTTGTAGGTCTACTGGGTAATGACTTTATTCTTCCTTTTGGGAATAAATATCCACCATGAAAGGAAACACTGATATTTAGTTTTAATACATAAAACTTATTTAAGAAAAAAACTGATTCCTATAGTTTTCTCAAAACCCTCTTAAAATACAGAGATTTATTTTTAAATGGCAAGTATTAAATTATAATAAATAACAAAACTCATGGATGAAAAACTGTTAAGACTTTAATATCATAATGTTCAACCCCAAAATGATATTCATTAGTTTATTGCTAAAATGTTAACCTTTCTGATATAGCAGATAATTTATATAAATGAAGTAGGCTTCTCTGATAGTAATATATTCAGACAGGTTGATGTAAAAAAAAAAAAAAAACAGTTATTATAACCTGTTACATCCCTCTGCTGAGAACTGTGGCAGGAAAAGCTGTGAATGAAGTATTTATTTCGCTGTAAGATGAAATATCTCAAAAAATAAAATAGAGAACAATTAGTTTTAATATTTTTCCTATATAGTTGAAAAGAGTGTGGTATATATTTTAAAAACCACTCTAGTACATTTGTTTATATCTTACAGACACAACAATCTGTAGTCATAGCACATTGTTTCAGGGATTTGCCTTTGGAGTTTCAGGAAAATTTAGGAACACAAAATAAGATTTATAATAAAATTTTAGAGCAGATATATTATGTACCTCTTTTGATATACTATTTTTATTAAAATTTTAGAGAAGATCTCACTCTCTTGCCAGGGCTACAGTATAGTGACCTCATCATAGCTTATGGCAACATCAAACTCCTGGGCTCAATGGATCCTTCTGCTTCATCCTCCTTAGAATCTGGGACTATAGGCACATGTCAGTACTACCAGTTAATTTTTCTATTTTTTGTATCAAAGATGACTTATTCTAGCTTACACTAGTCTCAACTCATGGCCTCAAGCCATGCTACCAACTATCACTCCCCAGGTGTTAGGATTACAGGCATGAGGCACGGCCCAGGTTCCTTTCTCCATAAATCCTTGAAAGCTTATCAGGAGGTAATTTAAATTATACTCTACCACTTAAGAATCATTTTTCTTCATTTACATTTTATCTCATTTCTACCATTTTTTCTTAGCACTTATCATCATAATTAGCTGTAATTATGTTTGAAAAAGAGAAGATGAAGGATGCCAGTACAGAGAAATTTTACTAAAGGCACCATTTTAAGTTCACATAACAAAGGAAGTTTGAGATTTTTGTTAAATTATTTTTTGTCATAATCATCTTAAAATATATGAGCTTTGAATGAAAATACAGGTAGTAGGTTGAAATGTCAACAAAGTCTCAATTTTCAGAGCTCAATTAGTTTTTATTGTCTATGTCAAATCAATTACATGTTAAGAAAACTTAAATATTATCTAAAGCCACTGTTTTGTTATGAAAATAAGCCAGGGAAAACATTATCAGCTTATTAAAAAAAAGTTTATACTTCCAATATTTTGGTGATTCCCATGTTCATTGGTGAGATCATTCTTTCTATATGAATTTGTTTATCCTTTTTGTTTGAAAAAGGAAATCTGGCTTTCTAAATTTTATCCATTGTTTCAATTTCTCCTAAAACACGCAAAGATGAGAATGAGGTCCTTTTCAAGGGACACCCTCTCAAATATTTCAAAAAAGCTATCAAAGCCTCTGATTTAATCTCTTGGCTAAACTAAACATCCTGTTTATTTTCACTTGTCCATTTGGCATAAACTCAAACACTCTGAACACTTGGATCTTTGTCCTCTAACAAAACCGAAACTATGCTGATTTCCCTCTCATTTCCAGACTGGAATACAATAGGAAGCCTTACAATAACCTTCTTGACTTCAGTTATTCTGTGTGTAGTAGGTAGTGTAGAGTTACAGGCATCTCAGCAAACTTTCTGTCATGTCCATTGTAGGATTATGTCCCTAGTCTCTGAAACAAACACTCCTCTGAATAAAACCTATTGATGCTGGAGTTTTGAGTTCTTGGTCTCAATGATTTGAAGAATGAATCCACTTACCAGTGGTAAGACAGGATTTATTTGCAGAAACAAAAAATACAAAACTGCCAAAGCTTCTGTCAGAGAGAACCCAGGTTTGGGAAAAATGTCTCTTGTTCCCTCTCTCTGTCTCCAGGCTGCCTTATAGTGCAGGGGGTTATTTGGCTGGAAGTCAACAGTTACATTTAAGGCTTGGGTCTTCTAAAGTTACATTCAGCCTTTCATTTAGCAGCAGGGAGGTGGAACTCTCAGGCTTTGGAAACGTATGTGAAATTGACCAGGCCATGAAATTGGTCAGCGCTAGAAAAGGTGGGTTTCCCCTTCAGCGAGAAGTTTAAGGAAAACGGGACACCAAGGCCCTGGTGGTGTCTTCCCCACAGTTGTGTGGCCCCTCTGGCTACTAGAGCCTCCTAGGGCCCCTCTTTCTAACCTCCAGACTGCTGGTTCTTCTGAGGGCTGCTGGTGCACCAATGATGCAGGACAGGTGGCTCCAAAACCTGCCACCTTAGTCCTGGTGGTGTTGGTGCATCTGTAGCCCTCAGTGGAACCAGCGAGCTGAAGGGTAGGCAGGGCAGTCCTGGGAGGCTCCAGTAGCCAGATGGCTGGACACCTACGAGGTAGACCCTGGCCTCTTGCTTTCTCCTCCCTGGGCACTTCTGACTGGTGAGTTTCATGTAAGTTTCCAAGGCCTAAGAGTTCATTAGACAGCTGACTGTAACCCAAGCCCTAAAAGTAAACATTGAGTTCTGGCAAAACAACCCCCTGAGACTACATATATTCCTGAGCAGAGAGACTGGAGACAGACTTCCATGAGGGAGCAAGAGAGCTTGTTCTTCACCTGTGTTCTCTATGCCAGAAGCTTTGATTTTTGTAGTTTTTCTGTTCTTTGTTTCTGTGAATAAATCCTGTCTTACCACCTATATGTAGTCCTTTGATTCATTCTTTGAATCACTAAGACCAAGAACCTGAAACTCCGGTATCATCTTTGGCGAGCAAGTGAGGAGAGAAGATGAAGTTGCAGTATCACCAACACTGCCAGGGCTAAGGTAGCAGGTCCTGACACCACCTGTACAATATCACTATCATTTAAAATTTTAGCTTTCCTTATAGTAATTGTGATTAGATGATGTCACCATTTTCTGGCAACATTTTAAAAATGTGTATCTTGAAAAATGACCTATAAAGGAAAATGAAGCCTGGCTCTTTAAAATAAAATAAAATAAAAAGTGGAACACAGAAAAAATGTTACAGGACTTACTTTTTCAGAGCAGTGTACAGGAGAAGAGGAGAGGTAAAAATCACTGTAAAGAGGTAAATGGTATAGCTTTGTAGTAACCTTTTGGGTTACATAATCAAAGGCCATTTACTAGGACATGTTATTCTCTGGACTATTTCTTATACTTTTAATTAAAAAGACAAAACTAGCAGGGACATTTGAAATGAACAAAGAGCATTATATTTACAGTATGAAGTACTAGATTCAATTCCTGAGATTATCATTAATTGGCTTAGCAAACAGCAACAAAGAGATGAAATCTCAGGCACCTACTGGGGCCTCATTGTGAGCCTTTTATTTTTTTTCTATTTTTATTTATTTATTTATTTATTTATTTATTTATTTATTATTAAATCATAGCTGTGTACATTAGTGCCATCAAGGGGTACAATGTGCTGGTTTCATATACAATCTGAAATATTTTCATCAAACGGTTTAACATAACCTTCATGGCATTTTCTTAGTTATTGTATGAAGAAATTTGAATTCTGCATTTAGTAAGTTTCGCCTGTACCCATCGATTCTTTTCTTGACCAAATCTTTAAAGTCAATTTGTCCTGCTCAGATATCATGCCCAAAAGGTCACATAGAAAGTAGAAATAATAAAATAATGTGATTGTTGTAATACTTTAAAATATCTAATTCTCATAGCATTTTGATAATTAATATGAAGGAAAACAGTAATTAAATTCAAATATGCTATATGCAATTTATAATGCATACAGTAATAATTTTCTATATGTTAGGGTGAATTTTCTTGTAGTGAAAGAGAACTGTTACTGTCCCCAAGGTACAGGAAAATTTCCTTCCTGGATTTCATTAATTGGAATATGATGTTCAAAGTATATAAGTCTTCATTTATTCTTATAATTTTAAGTTGTATGCTTGCATGTTAAATGATCTGGAAAAAAAAAAAAAGAGAGAAAGTTGATTGCCAAATACATAATGTTTGGATTATGCTTATTTAATTAATCACCTAAAGGAGACACAGTGCTTGGTACTTAATGTACTGGAAAAAACATACACAGCATTTGATGCTGTTTTGTGTTACTGAGAAGTAACATTGTACTCTGACATTGTATTAATAAGTCACTGGGACAGCTTCCAACTGGGATGTGAGTTTTTACTCTCTAGCTTTAATTTTGAAATGAGAATCAATTCCCAGGGTATACTAAGTCTTCATGATTTGAATTTTGTATCATTCTTTCTTCTTTAGAAGTCTTGATACAACTCATGAATGAAAATTTGTATTTTTTGGAAATAGTACAATAATGAAAAGAATCAGGAATAGATCATTACAAACAAAATATTGAGTTTATTACTATCAATTTCACTTGTGCAATGCAATTATGTAATTTCTTCAGTTATATTTTTATGAACTTGATAGAATTCTGATAACTCGCCTTACCCAAGAAGATAAAGAAACTAATTGCTTGCATTCACTATCTGAATGGCTGAAGGGTAAAAAGCTAAAACTCAATTTATCCAGTAATTGCTATATTTGTGAAAAACAGCATCAAAACCTTAATGTGTTTTCCTGGAGTCTCTTGGGAAGGCTCATGTCTAATTTTTATGCTGAAATTGCTCATATTATAATTCTCTGACTCTTCTATTTTCTCTTGCAATTACAAGGTTTCTTACTGCATTGAAAATATTCCTCTGAACTAAGATTAGCTTAACAGAACTTCCTTTGAAAACCTTCCTACCTATCAAATGTGTCAGACCTAATGCATTTAGTAGCCACAGAAAATCAATGAACAGCACACTTTTCTGCTTCCTGCAATGATCAATAGGATTCACATAATAAGTGGAAATTTTTTAATCGTGACAACCCAGAATCTTCTTCGCATAAATCTCCCCTGCATTATAAACTCTCCATTTCCTACCTTTGAATTTGTATGCATTAAATGATATCTATATAGAAGATATATTAGGAAAATGAATACAATTAGAACTTCACACTTCAGTAATGAGTTAAATTCCGAAGAATTATTTTCTAGGCAATGTGTAGTCTATATTTTGCATAAATTCATATTCTGTTAAAATATGACTTGATTTAAATGAAACTTTGTTCAAATTAGTACATCGAAGGAAGAAGAGTGTGTTCATTGTTTTTCTAAATTAAAGTTAGGAGATCTTATTTGAGGATTTTACAAATGAAATTATTACTTTTATTGAATATTGAATTTATTGCTATCAATTTCACTTGTGCATAATTTCACAAATGAAATTATTACTTTTAAAATTATTTTAAAGAATGTATTCCTCAGAGATGAAGAATCCAAATACCTTTAAAGTTACAATGCTCAACAATGAGGTTTGGGGAAATAAAGTGAAGGGAAACTCTATACACAATGAAATGCAAGCAAAATTTATTTAGAATTTAGGTTTTCTGTCGTGAATTTATTATTCATAAACCTATTCATTAATTAATAAGTTAATTCATCCCCAAAATAATAATCAGTTTCCTTCTTTGTACCTATGTCTGTTAGCTATGTTAAGTTCTAGATGTGCAGAAACAAAGACAGTTGCTGCCTTTGACAAGCTAGTAATATACTTACATATAAGTGGAAAATTATAATTTAGTGAAGGCAATAAAAGTGTGTATCAAGCTCAATAAAATCATGGTTTTAAAGTTATATTTGATACCATATTTTAAAAGCATTGAAGAATCATACTTAGTGATGTATTTACGTACGAGTTGTTTGTTTTGAAAATAAAGGAACGGACCCACATTTTATTCATCTTTGTAGCTAGAATTGTATGATACATTTCAGTGTATGTACATGTATGTTTATCTGTTTGTTATTCTTCAGTTTTTCTTCTCTGTTTTTTTTTCTTACAGATACATTTATATATATAGTAATCCTAAAGTGTTAAATATTCACTCCTCTACCACATTATATGATCTAAGAGATTGTCTATTTTGAAAAAGTAATTATATATTTGGTCAGCAGTTTCCTGTTGTTCTCAAGATGCAATGAATGAACTAATTTTGTTACATATAAATATCTACCAATTTTATTAATTAAATGTTGTGTTGATATTTTTTCCATATTGTTTTGTATTACTGTGTAAATTTTTATCTAAACATATGACTCAGAATTCCTAAACCACACAAATATTTTAAAATCCAGTTACCTACTAAAAATTTAGCTACATACTTCCACATAAGGAAAAATGTTTAAATACATCATGCTATCTTTCACTTTAAGACCGAGTGAATCAGAGATATTGATGAGAAAGCAGATGATTAATATAGTAGGGGTTTGGGGCCTTGCATGATAGAAAGTAGGAACAAAAATTACTGCTCCTAATCAGACATAAGTCAGATTTAAAATATGTCCTAATACAATCCCTCATGCCTTATGTCACCTCAAGTTATCTTCTGCCACTGGTACTGAGCATTCTTTATAGGGCAGCATTCATCAGTGCTGTCTAGACAACATCCAAAGGGGTTGCAATATGACCTGAGTAGCACACACCTTGCTTTCTAATCCTAGATTATTATCATGTAAAACGTTATTTTGAAGTTTTATTCTACAGCAACTCCAAGAGTTTAACAAGTCTCTTGCTAATAACAAGAATTAAAAATATTCCTCCTACCATTCCACATAGTACATCTTGTCATCTAGACATTTGGATATCTTATACTCTCCATGAGTTATGAAGCCATAGAATTCTCTTTGGTCTTTTCCTATAATGCATCTAATTCACTAGTTATTCAGATCCCTTCCCTTTTTATGGCTTTAGTAACCTGTGGGGATAGAAAGAATTGCCAACAAATTTGAATGTGAAATATTAAAAGGTCAAAGCTGTAAAAAACTCTACTTAATTTTTAAGAATATTTCAGGTTCTAAATTCTATTTCTACTTAGTATTAAATATTGAAAATAATAAAAGTAACTAATTCTTGTCCTAACAATTTAAATAACAATTATCAATGGTTGTCATATTCTAAATCTTCAAATTTTGATTCATATATAAAAATGCTTTAGGGACACCCCTTTTAAAATTAATGTCTATTTCCAATTCTGACATAGTACTATTACCTCATAATTGAAAGAGGAAAAATTGTGTAAATTATTTTTTATCTATACTTTCTAAATGAGGAGACAATAATACAATTTCTTTAAACTGTTTAACCTTGGCCAAATTCTTCACTCTCAGTAACTTTGCAAAATCAGCAATTTTACATAAGATGTCTCTTACACCATTTTCATCTCTTGAAATTCTGAAGCTCTCTTATTTCTAAGGCAAATCTACAATGTCCCAGAAATGAACAAACTAGTTAGATAATAGGTAGAGTTTCATGTACCCTCATCTTATGATGCAGCTCTTTGCCCAAAGTGTATATGTTTCCTTTTAAGAGGTTGTAGTTCCTATATCGAATCCTGTAGTCTGGTCAGGTCACTTGGTGATAAATTGTACTCTCACTTGCATGACCCAATACCATGGATATGTTTACCAATTCTTGAGAGCAAATGTTTTATGCCTTCAAAGGTGTCATTTCTATAATCCCATAAATTAATCTAGGAAAACATATTGATGAATGTAGGGTAGATCATTTGCATGTTAATTTTTATTAACATAACTTCAACTTCCTAAATAAAATAATCCCACCTTATTTTTCAGCCACTGGAATAACTACACTGTTGCTTATTCAATGCCTTCAAGGAAATATGTTGTAAGGAGAGATGTTTTTTACATATAAGGGATTCTGAGAATATTCTGTAAATCTCATTACATAGTATTCTATCACTATTTTCCAATGGTAGTTTGGTTTTACACCTGTTATAGATCAATTGCCACCTGGTAAATATGTGGTGCCCTTTTCATTACTGAAAGTATTCTTAGTTAGGAAAGAAACAATATAATTTTCTATCTAACCCTGATTACAATTTTAGGGAATCATAACACAGATTAAAATCACAAAATTAACATCTCAGTAAAGTATATGACATAAGACATTCCTATTTTCTATTTTTATTTAAAATAAATATGCAATTTTTGTTATACAAATATGCTTCCTTATATCAATACATATGTGGTTTTCTGTTTACTTTTGTAATTAAAAAGAACAAAAAAACTCTTAACAGTTAAAGAGTTGAAATGCAGAAGGAAAGAAAACCTTACCAGTGAAAGGGATGAAATAATTTTAAAAAAATACAAAAGGCTTTTATGTGGTGATTGAACAATTTGTTCAGAGAACCTTTTTAATTTGTGTGTTGAATTTAAGGAAAGGATGCGTACATTTATTTACCCTGAATACTCTGTCAAAAACGTATCTACTTCTTTAGACCAATGAGGTGATAAGGAAGGTCACCTCTAAATGTGCCCTACGTATGCTGTGTCACTGTGGCTCCATGGCCCCAAAGCCACTAATTTTCTAACGTCACAGAATATGCTGGAGTGTAAATATCTATGGTCTGAAAATGTTTTTATTGTATATATATTTTGAGACAGTGATAAAAAAAAAATGAGCACAGGAAGAGAAAAGAAGATTCACCCCTATCTATTATTTTTTTTCCTGTTGGATAAGTGATTGTATGAGCTTACTGAATTATCTTCCTACACGTCTTTCAAGACACTAATAGTTTCATAGTAAGAGAGGATGCATATGTTTCAGATTGATCAACTTGCTGGTTATTCATTCAATGAAAAGAACTATTTCCTTCCTTACAAAATTGTTTCCTGTGGATATCCAGGCACCTAATGACTAATTGTCTCTAACAGCTACATTTTCCCAGTATTTTAAATCTCTCCAGATTGAAGACTTTATCAAAGAGTAATATAAAAAATTATCCTGTGCTTTCATTATTTTAAGTAATCTTTGAACCTTTTTATCAAGTATATATTAGATGATGTTTTTCAAGTAGGTATTATTAAACCTGTAGGGTTATGTATGTGTGTCTGTATGTAAATATATTTGATTTTTTTAAGATACTAAACAGTAAGAACACTGAAATAAGTGAAATGTTAAACTCCTGAGAAAATAATAACATAAAACTTTCTTTCAAGGTGCTTCAAATACAGCTCTTAGTTTAGTATCAAATATGAACAAGGCCTTGGAGCAGAAATCACACACAAGTTATTCTCTCACATAACTGCATGTGCTTCATAACATAAAGAACCCAGGGCATGTGGGGCCAGGGACATTTTGCTAACACACACACTGGCAGGCACATTTGGGGCTCTTTTCTGTCTTAAGTCCATTATATTTCCATCTAGATAGCCATTCTCTAGGAGAGCCCTGACTGAGAAATAGATAGGTTGGGTCAGCAGATAGCAGAAATGTAGAGAAGGCAACTCAGTGAACAAATGAAGTAACAGAAGCAGAAACAGTTTTTAACTTGCAGATCCCAGAGAGAAGAAGGCAGAACGCCTCATAGAGCCAATGGAAGGGGGAGCTGTCCTGTCCAGGCTTGCTCAGAAAGCGAAGGGAGAGCAAGGAGAGGGAACAATCTTTATTTGAGGGTCCCAAAGCCTCTATTAGGGCCTAGGGCATTATCCCAGGAGATTTTCCTTGGGAGTGGTCTAATTAGTGGGATTAGATCGACAGGCACACATTCCATAGGATCATGCTATGGCTGAGAGGTGGTCACAGCAGCCTATCTGCACAGTCTGTGGCCGTGTGCATTATCAGTGGAGTGAGTCTAATAAATTGTATCCAATTGTCCCATAGAAAGGTCATCACCAGGAGGTGGTGGTGTAGGGAAGATGTCCAGATTGATCACACTGAGGAATTGGGAGGAGACAAAGAACTGGAAATGATGTTAAGGCTGATTAATATGCTCTGCCTCTTTTATGAGAAAGTTAAATCTATATTCAAAATGGATGATGAGGCAACATATAATTATAGAAATTCAATATAGCATCTTAGATCATACTTTGAGGGAAAAAAATAAGAAATACAGTATCCCAATGAAGCTAAAATGATGTTTTAACCTATGAAGTGAACTAAAAAGAGTACATGAGAGTACATAGTAGCTAGGAGGAAAAAAACATGAAAAAAGAGAAATAGAAGGTTGTGATAATAATGTTTACTCACCTTGGCAAAGTCTCAGAAGCTTTTAAATATGTTGACATTGGTCCTAGATGATTATTTCTAGCTGTAGTAATTTGAGAAAGACTTCCAACTTTCTAACCTGAGAATAAAAATCATAAACAGTAGTTGTGAGAGTGAATGATACAGTATTTAAGTGATTTTATGTATATTGCTTTGTAGAGAAAGCAGGCATAGAAGTTTAATCAAAAATTTCTAATGGTCTAATCTAAAGAGGTATAATTTATACTAATATTAAGTGGAAGCTGTTGTATTTTCAAGCAGATCAACCTGTAAGATGGTTATCATCCATGATCTTTGTACCCATTAAATGATGCCACATTCCATTTCAGTATAACACTAAGCTGGTAAAAAGGAAGGCAGGGACTGAAAAGTGAAGCAATGCAAACAGGTCAGTCCCTGAAGGTTAAGTTCAAACAGGTCATTCTAAATATTGAAACAAAATATTGAAATATGATGAAAATATTTACCATCACTGGTTTTGAAACGTATAATAAATAAAACATTGTACATCTGGGAAAGCTACATATGAAATAAGTTACAATACAGATTAAATATGTAACAAATGGAACATATAAAAAAGGAGTATTACAGTAAATGAGGAAAGTAAGAAGGATTATTTAATAAATAATATGAACATGTTTCACTGCACTTGCAGGATAGTGAATTAAATTTATGCATTGTTACAGGAACATCCAAAGGAACTACTACATAAGAATCACTGAATTAAGTAAAACATGTGCCTTGAACTCATTAACACAGCATAATACTGAATTATAAGTTATTGAATTAGATGTAGATATATTTTAAAGAATTTTCTTTTAGTTCACTAAACACAATTAATTGTTTGTGTAACCAACATAAAGAGACATACAAGCTCCAAAATGACCATACTTATTCAATTTCTTTCCATAAAGTTCCCCCAAAACAGGACTTTAGTAATCAGAATGCTATTAGGTACTCCATGTAAATAATGTCACTGCAAATCAGAATAAGACATTTGCATGTAAGAACTTCTTTGTGAATAAAAGGAGAAGTGTAACTTGAATATTTACATTTATAGAACAAACTCTTGATAAAAATTCTTTACATCTTCCTTTCATAACAACAATATTCTAGAAATATTTAGCAAAATGTTCACGGCTAGAGTTGGGACCCATCACTGGATGTGTTTCAGAAATTTTATCAGAAAGCACATTTGTTTCAGAGGCCTTGTCCAAGTCTTAGATGCCTGCATCCCTTGTTCATAGTTTAGTTTAATTTAATATTCATAAGTACATTTTTTCTTAGCATCCAGTTTTGGAGAATCCACTCTGTGCATAACTGAGGATTACTGGAGAAGAATTTCTGCCTATGACCTGCAGTTTCAGCTCCTATCAGTTTCCAACCTGTCCTTCCTGATGGTCTCTATGAATTTCACACTTGCCCAGCCAGCTCCCAAAATCATACAAGCCATTTTTTCACAATGTTTCTCTCTCTCTCTCTCTCTCTCTCTCTCTCTCTCTCTCTGTCACTATCTCTCTCTCTCTCTCTCTGTCACTATCTCTCTCTCTCTCTCTCTCTCTCTCTCGGTGTGTGTGTGTGTGTGTGTGTGTGTAAAGGCTGGTTCTGTTTCTCTGGTGGAATTATAGCTACTTATACATGTCTATAGGCTTTTATATCTCTATGACACAATATGCATCATATAGAAATATATATTCATATATTTACATGTATATAATCTGCATGTATAGAGACACATATGTGTATATATAAATGTAATGTGCATTTATTATATGTAGGCATATTGTATTTTTGCATCCATCAGAATATTAAAAAAAATTTTATTTATATTTTAAAATGTAATTATTGAGCAACAAATGACAATGTATTGAAATAGTTGCCATCATGTAATTCAATAGCTAACGTTGACAGCATATAAATATTGCTCCTTAAAATATGTTTCTAACGACATTGTTCATTGTTGAAATCAAAATGATTACCATCCCCATACTGAAGTGTGTTAATTTATGTTAAACTAATATGTTATTACATTATTTACATTTAAACATAACATTTTTAAGAAACAAAATGGCATTTCTTTATGAAATTCTACCCAGAACTTTGGCTGACTGTTAGCATCAAAAGTCAGTAAAGTATTAATAATTTTACAATGCACAAAATTGGATTTCATTTAGAAATATGTATTTCTAATAATAATTATAATAAAACAATAATTTGATTCAAATAAAACAAATTAATGAAAACTAATTTAAATGATATTTGATATTCTGCATCTGTAAAGACATACAGAGAATTTCCTGATACAAAGTAAATGAAACAAGTAGTATGTAAACTTTGTAGGAAGAGCTAACAGTAAAGTGTAAGTGAGCATAATAACTTGATGCTGACCCTACAGAGTACTATTATCAAGGCCCACATTTACAGATTTCTGAGCCAAAATTAGCATAAGAGAGACAATTATAATCAAGCCTTTGTTTTCATGTTACTAAAATTCAGCAGGCTCACAATAAGAGTTAGAAAAATATAGTTCCAGTAACAATTACACTTGTTAAAATTGTTCATATGGTAATAAATTTAAAATGTTATTCATATTTTATTATACATTTTTTTAGCCATCAAAAAAATTAGTATTTTGATGAATGCAGAGGCAGAAAAGTGTGAATCAGAGAGTGTGACACATTTTGATTGAGGAAGAATGTGATCTTCTTTCTTCCGTGCTAGCACAGTGAATACTTCACCCTGACATTTCTCAGCCTGAAAAGGCTAGTTAATCTCAGAAAAGCACATGCCTTGTCTTCATGGATTTATAGAGCAAAGAAAGAATATTTTCCAATAGAGTTACGATTAGTCTGAACTAGTAGTCAACCATGAGATCAAGTCTGATAGTGAAAAATGCTCTATCCAAAACTTTCTCCCCGTGTTCTGACCTGCTTTTGAGCTTGGGATGTCTACTTTGCAAGATTGTGTCTTCAGGAGATAAAGAAGCTCTCCTGTAAAATGCCAAAATCTGTTCTGTTATTTATTCATAATACATAATCTCAAGGATTTAAGAGAGAGAGAGAACATTGACCCACTAATGGACAAAAGTGAAATTATTAGGGTTAAAAAACTTAAATATTCAAGACTGGATAATTTGGAGCAACTAAATGGTATATTATGAGTCAGGAGAAATTGCAAGTAAAAAATATTCGTAAATAAAAGTTAGGCCAAATGTGACTGGCAGCCAGCCTTCCTATCATATATGCTTACAATGGTGCATACCCCCATCTTCAATTTCCCCTTTTTCCTCAGCTAAATGGCTCTGAACCGTGGCAGTGAGCCTGATGCTTCCCTAAGAAAATCTTTGTGGAGGCGTCTCAGAGACAAGTGCCTGTGTCACATCGTTCCCTGATGTCACGCCTTCTGGATGCTTTGTGAAGGTTTATCCCTTTCTCATACCAACTATTACCCGAGGTACTACTCTTTTCTCCTTAGTTTTTGGAGGTGAACTGGATTTTCTTCCTCTGTGAGTAATGGTTACTGAAGAAGTAAGTGTTTGTTTGGGAGGAGGATCTATTTAAAAGGGAGCCCTCAAGTTTCCCATAGTACAAATTACAAACCCTTACATTACACTGAAACAATTTACATGTCCCACTTTTAAGAATGCTCCATATGCAATATCTCATTTACTTCTTTTCACCAGTTTTCTATACATAAACAATAATCCTATCCACAGATGAAAAGCTAAAGAACAGAGGGTTATAACCCGCCCATGGTCGTACAGCCAGGAAGTGAAAATGCTATTGGAAAGAAAGTGTTCTATGATCTAAACCACTGAATTATCCCACCTCTGCGAAATCCGTACCATTGAGAAAATCCAAGAAACTAGATACAGTCACCGCAAGTGAGACTATTAATGCATATTCTGTTATATCCAGAGAGAACCAGCCTCTGATTTTCTTCCTTTATTGCATTGTTGAGGTGAAAAGTTGGTTCCATGATTACTATTGTGTTAACAAATATACAAACAATAACAAAAAAGACACAGTAATCCCCGGAGGATGTTGATGGGGACTGAGTTTGCAGCTGGCTCTTATCTTCACTGACAAGCAGGTGTACTGGGCACGTTATTACGGCTGATTCCTTTGTTTAAAAATATCACTCTTCTTTCCATGTAATGCAGTTATAAATCTGACTTTTGGGTTTGCTAGGCGCATAAAACAGAGAAATCAACCAATATTGGTCTAAATGGGAAAGGACAGGTTAAATCCTGGGATCAGAATTAAACTAGAATTAAACTGCGTGTGGAAAGCAGTAGGATGAAGAGTCCCCTGTAAGGAACAAATGTACAAGAATGGGGCACAAATAATAAAACGTATCGGTGCGTTGCCTTAGTCACAAAACGTAGGCAAGGTCAATGTGAAGAACTGCACACATTGGGATGTTAACAAACCGCTGGTTTGTTCTCTCTGTCAGGAGCCACAGGGGGGAGCACGAGCGCGGAGAGTTAACTAGGGAAATACTGAGTAGTCAGAATACAGAAAAAAATTAGGTTTTGCTGGGGTAGGCTTTGGCATAGGGAAAAACACCTGGAATGAAGTAATCAAAAACCATAACACAAATTACACATAGGGAAATTAAACAGTATCTTTAGTCCAGGGCATGTATTTTATTTTGCCATTCTCTAGTAGAGATGTACAGCACCAGAGCAATTCCAATTCACTCACAATTTTAGCTAAATGAATCTGAATGTATGAAAAGCCTACATAGATTTGTCTACTTTTCCCACAAAAAATATCAATGACAAAATTTAAGACAGTACAGATTCTTTTAATATTTGCAAATACACAACTCAACATGAGCTTTGTATTATTATATATATATATATACATATATATCCATATATATATATATAAAACTCTAAAGTTCACCTTGGCTAATGCATTTGCTAAAAACACAATCAACAAATAACACACATTACATAAGCTGGATTTACTTACATAAGCTGGAGTGGTTATGACTAGCCTGAACAAATCTTTATACTTTACACATTAACATATATTGTTTAATTCTTGAACAAATCTTATATTAAATGTACTATTATCATCTTAATTGTTTCATATGAAAAAAACTCTAGAAACATTCTAGAGGCAAGCATAAATGATATATCTCTTTATTCTAAGAGGCCACATATATTTTACTTGATGCAAAAAGAGTTGAAGCCACCCATTCTAACATCAGTGAGCTTGTTTTATTTTGGCTTGGTTTTGCCTCATTATTATTATACTCCTGTTTGATGAGTCGATTATCTCTTTTTCACATACAATCTCTCCTATAGCATGTGCCACGGGTTGGAGCTGGGGAATGGGGGATGATGACATAGCAGTAGTGGGAGAAAGTTCTGAGATGAATTTGCTGACCTACTGACATATATGATATGGTCGTCTGTGATAGGATGGCATACAGGTACTTGAGCACCTTTAAAATGTCAAATGCACTTTGGGCCAAAGGCCTCTAAAAAAAGCTGGTGTAAATAATTTCTATTTTTAAATCATAGTAGTAGCTGTACAGAATAATGGTGATTGATGATAAAATATTCAACAAGATCCTAACAAACAGTTCAAAATCTTACTGCAATGAGCCTCATACAAGCATCTACATGATTCATACAGCTTTCTTTGATGGTCATAGGCAGAGTAGTTGAGTCTGTCAGTATCTCTCACTTTTTGGCACTCTATCCCCCTTGCCAGAAAACTGACTTCAGCAGAACCAGAACTGCTCTGCCTGTTATGGAGACAATACACAGCCAATAATTGACTGACATAGGTATAAGACAGCTGGTCTCTCAAACTATTCATGTTCCATTACTCACCCCAGGGTCAGGATGCAGTTCATTTTCTTTCCAAAGGACTTCCCCCATAAATCACAGGCACTGCAATCCCAGCCTCACACTCCATGTTTAGGCCACCTGACCTAGATATCCTCCTATCATTTTAGAAATAGTTCCAGTAATAGAATTAGCACAGAGTTATTGTTATTAGGAACTTAAACCAAAGAGGCCTGTTTGGGTGATTCTGCAAAAACATGACATTATTTGTAAAACCATCGAAATAATCACTTCAGGAGATAGAATATGAGGATACAGTCCTGCCTCTGTGCAGTGCATTGATACACTCTCCTTCTTAGATGTATTTTTTTTTTAAGGCAGAGTCTCACTCTGTTGCTCTGGGTGTGCTGGCATCATCATAGGTCACTGCAACATAAAGCACATATACTCAACTGATCCTCCTGCCTCAGCTTCCCGAGTAGCTAGGACTACAGACACCCACCATGCCTGGCTAATTTTTCTATTTTTGGTAGATACAAGGTCTCACTCTTGCTCAGGCTGGTGTCCAACTCCTGAGCTCAACAGTTCCTCCTACCTTGGCCTCCCAGAGTGCTGGGATTATGGGTTTGAGCCTTTGCACCTGGTTTCCTAGATATGTTCATTCGACAAACACTATTAACCCAAACAGTGACCACAGCCTTCTGCTGGATAAGAGATTTGAAGAGATCAATCAGACAAGGAACTCATCTGATTATTATCCAACATGCTACTTATTATAGATAGAAGATCAATAACTTTAGGCACAAGGGGAAAGAAATTTTAAGTCAGAGGGCAGCCAGATGATTTAGAACTTATGCTGGAAAGGTTTGCTATGAGCAAAAATTAAGTAAACTTCAAGAAACTATATCTATAATGGTTTATGATATATGGTTTGGAAAACTTTGGGTAGCTTTCATAGTTATCATTTTTCTTTGAGACGTGTACTACTCATTTTCAAAGCACTCAAAGATATATCTCCTTGTCAGGTGTCTTAACATATTTCAGTTCTCTCTCATTTATCTCTGAGTGATAGTAAGATGTCTTTAAAAGCTCCAAATGTATATATTTACACATTTAATTTTAATGGACAAGAAATGTGTCTCTGGAAAACCTAACCACAATTACATTTAACTGTCTTTAATGTGGGTACTTGCCCACACAAGTATGTGTGCCATTAATGCCTTTATTATTAAAACATGAATCATCTACTCAACCTGGAACTTGAGGTATCAGCCATAACCACAGGATGTGACCTGAGATTTGGAATGGAGTTAGTCCTATAGAAGAAAAGAAAACCAATGCATGTTAAAGTCAAATCCACGTGAATAGATGTTAGGGGCCCCAAAACAACAATCATTTAGTAGGCTGTATAAGACAAAATAGGTATGAATTCTCAAAAATTATTTAATTTTACAAGTTTGGCCTTAACAAAGGAAATATTTATGTATTGGTTTTAGATTTTATATCTTCTGATCTCAGATGACCAGATCATTATTCTAATAGAACTTCGGGATGTTCTATCTTTTTAAAAAAAATCACTCAAAGAATAGAGTTAAAATTTTAGCTTCAAGATATTTGCTAGAGTGTTGTTTATAGTACTGAAAAGTTTGAAATGATACAAATTTAAGTTAAATACATTTTGACACCACATATACTGCAGAGTACCCATCAAAAAGAAAATGAAGTTCTAAATGAGTTGAAAAGATGTTTACAAGTGGGGAAAAAATAAATATTTTGTAATAACAAAGGGAACACTTGTTGTAGGTCACCCACAGGACAATTTCCTATGTGCACAGGAGACATCTGGCATTGTACAAATTTTCATTTTCACGTAAACAGGTGTGACTTAGAGATTATTATTAATAATTAAGTGTTTTAAGAAAGTAATGCCAAGAATACTCTTCCTTTTTTTTGGAAAATGGGCTTAAAATATGCCCCAAAAAGATTACAATAAGGGCCAAGACTAGGGAAAAGAAGAGATAAGTACCCACCTCAGGCATAACATTTAAAGGGACATCAAAATTTAATCAAGGCAAATACTATATCAATGTAACATTTTTAAAAGTCAAAATCAATACAAGGAAGTCCATGATAATTAAAATATCTAAATCGAAGTTCTGGAAGTGCTACACAAGGTCATATTAAACTGAAGGCAGAAGGGAAAATGTACACTTTTATGTACATTTTTAACGTGTTTTATTCTTTATTGTTCATATATAAGGTGTACAACATGATGCTTTTGTGTACGTAATGAAATGGTAACATGTAAGCAAATTAACATATCCATCATCTCATTTAGTTACCTTGTGCGTGTGTGTGTGTGTGTGTGTGTGTGTGTGTGATTTGACTACTGCCTTGTAGCCAAATTTCAGTGTACAATGCAATATGAATATAATAGACTATAGTCCTCATGTTCTAAGGTAGAACTCTAGAATTCCTCCCTCCACAAACACACAACTTTGTGCTCTCTGACCTACCTGTCCCCATTCTCCCCCACCCCACACCTTACTTTCACCCCTAATAACCACCATTTAATTCCCAATTTGTATGTATTTGACATTGTTTTAAAGATCCTACCTATAAATAAGATTGTGCACTATTTGTCGTTCTGTGCCTGGCTTATTTTATTTAACTTAATGTCCTCTTATCTCACCCATGTTGTCACAAGTGGCAGGTTCTTCTTTTTTACTGCTAAATGTCATTTTTAGTGTTTCATATTTTCCCCCCATAAGTTGAGATTATGAATATGCATCAATGAAAACCAAGAAAATGAAATTTTAATCATTATTGTATGGAAATAAATAAACAAAATATTTAATGTTAATATTTTTAACTTCTGATATACTTTGAAATTTTTCATTATTTTTTCAACTATGTAAATATTCTGGGGTGGGGAAAGATATTAGTGGTGAATAAATATTTTTGAGAGGATGGATATGTATTTTTTGGGTCACCATAAATTATCTGAGTTATAAGAAGGCAAAGTTATTTCACATTGTTATTTATGGAATAAATAACTGTGCAGTTTTCATTGTATTTTCTTTCTCCCTCTAGTGGAGACATATAAAACAACAGATGTAAAGGAATGTCATCTCCTATAGTTGGATGTTTATAACAAATTTAATAAAGAAAAAAATAGGAGGTGGAGCATGATGACAAACGGGTAAGATGCTTAATGGTGCTCTCCTGGAGCAACTGATGAAGGGGAGAGGGCTAGATCATACCTGGTATGGAGAATTTGCATGGAGTTGTGGCTTGAGTGCATAGGGAGGTGGTGAACTACTGGATTCAGTATGCCAGCCACAGCTGTGGATACCTGATACACCAGGCAAGTTTCTGCTGGCCTGCCCTGCCCCCCCCCCCCATAGACATCAGGTAAGAAGCCTCTTACAGTTTTCACTTCTTGGAGGAAGCTAGGCAATGAGTGGAAAGATTGGAGGAGTGAACAATCTCAAGTGGTGTTCAGTGGCCAGATTGGGGTGCTATCGGGAGTGGTTCTGCCTTTGGTGGAAGGTGAGACATCGATATGAGGAAGGTTCCCCTGGACAGGGGGTGGCCATTGTCATAAAGGTTGCCAGAAGGTCATGAGGAAGGGCCTCTCACTGGAGGCCTAAGGCCTGGAGTTCTGAGTTCTGCCTGCTGGGAGCGGACTTTCACTGTGACAGGCCCAGGGACTCCCACACTCCATGGGTGAAGGAGTACCAGCCCCCACAACCAAAACAAGTGACATGGCCCCATGTGCTCCCCGAGGAATGTTGCCCTAAAATAAAAAAGACTTCTTTCTTTGTGGACATGCCCGGGCTGGTAAGAACAATCAGTTGAATGTTCACAGAAAGGAAAGTTACCAGAGGGCTTCACACAGTTGCAGCTGGGGGCTGGGCACCTGCGGAGGTTACAGGAAGAAGTACTCTGTTCTATTCTCCTTTTAGCAAATTATTCTTTCTTAAGTTTTAGGAAACTAATTAAACAGAACAGATAGCTAGGCACCATTGTGGTTAAGCCTTGAGAAAAGTGTTGAGCAAAGTGTTATCAATTTAGCAGCATGTGTGATGAACAAAGAATTTTTTAGCAGTCTTTATGATTTCACCATTATTTGTTCCCTTATATTTCTATAATTTTATTTTCTTTTGACTAATACTGTGTATAAAAACACCCAATAAACGTGGGTAGTCACTAAGTGCCCAAGTGAGCCTTAGTCTCCCTTTCATATTCATTTTGTGTGCGGTACTTTCCTCCATGTCTCCGAGCATCTAGTTCTGAGAACAACAACACATGGGAACTGTGTTCAGGGGAAATTGTGATACCTACCTCTGAAGAATTTTGGAGAGTTATGGGATCCCAAATTTGTTGGGTCTAAGTACTGAGCAGGTAATGGGGCGATCACCATGAACAATTAAGTTGGGCAACAGAGGAGGAGGGGCAAGATGGCTGACTGGATGCAGCCTCTGACATAGGCTCCTGTCCAGAGAGAAGAATAATGTCCAGAGAGTATCAAATTGAGCTGAAAACAGGAATTCCAGCAGAGAGAAGAGAGATAAATACAGGTCACCCTTGCTGAGGCAAGCTGTGATTCCAAGACAACAATCTTCAGGTACAAAACTCAAATGAAAAGAAAAATGCCCAACCTATCCCCCAAGAAAGCTGCGGGTTCATTTTTCCTTTTCCTTTCACTCTTTGTTTGCTCCTGTGGGATATCTACAGGTAAGTAGTGAACTGAGGATCTCTTGTCTCAACCCACAGGTGACAGCACTAAGATGTGGGGACTACTTCCTCCACAGGAACCCTGCGGTGACTCTGAACATTCTCTTACCAGGCAGAAAAATTGAACTTACATTTTCCCTGCCATTCTGAACTTTCAGTCCACCCTTCCCCCCTAACCAGATAAACCAGATCCCTAACCCCTGCAGAGACTGAGGAAGGAGACTCGAGCAGCACCCCTGCTCCCAGCCTGCTTGACCGAGTGCCCTGCCCCCCACCCAGTAGGTCCCTCCCTCCCTCCCTATCTCCAAGCCTCACCATACCTTAGTACCTTCCCTGCCTCTGCACCACTCCCCAAACTGCCCAGACCACCAAGGCCGCATGTCACACCCTGCCCGCCTGAAGAATGCCAGGGCCTCACGCCATGTCCCACCCACCTGGAGACCTCTGTGGCTGCACGCCACACCCCAAACGTCTGGAGACTACTGAAGCTGCGTGCAGCGCCTGCCCTACCTGTGCACCAGGCTCCGCCTGACCAGAATCACCAGTGGAGTAGTGTTCTCCTTGCTGAAGTAACCAGGCACAGGATACTGCCAGAATCACGTGCAGCATACCCTGCTCTGCTGCCAGATCCATGTGCAGCACACTTCTAGAGCTGCTTCTACACTCAGAATTCCCTGGCTTTGGCAATGGTAATGGAGCTGAGCAGGGTCACTTCCCACTAAGATCCAGCAACAATAGAATGAATACACTGGGGTCTAATCTTGGAGAAACAACCCCCCAACCCTGTGCACTGCCAGAGGAAACCAGAAGTCACTCTATAGGGATACTGGTGCTGCAGAGCAACAGTGACAAAGGCACAGTCGTGAGGGAGATAAGCATTTATAGGCCTGGTACCCACAGAATTAGACTGAGCCCAAGTGGGACATTTGCCAGTGAATATTGAACAACTGAGGCAGGCAGGCCTCAGCTCCCCCAGCTGGCTGGTAGTTGAGAGCAGTGGCCAGGCCTCGGGGCATTGACCTTCCTTGGACTCTGACAGGTGCTAAGCCCTGGCACTTCGCATTATTAGAGGGAACAGGACTGCAGCCTTGTGGGGTCACCAGTATTTGGGCATGAAAAAGGAGCAAAGTGAAGAAAGAGACTCAGCCCCCTGGTCCTACTATGTTACAGGGCAGGCTTTTCTGACTCCATAGAGCACTGGAGAGAGCCAAATCTGAGCCATCAGTAGACCTCTGCTATCTAGCTGCTAGAGACCTTTCAAACTCTCCCACCTGAGAGTTTGTACAAACAGGGTCAATTGGTTTGAACCCCTAACTTAGACAATCACCCAATGACACTCTAGGGTGATATCCTGATTGTGTAGTAAAAGGAAGGGTTGATTTTCCCATTCCAGTTGTTGTCTGGGGAGGTGGGGTTTCTTAATTGTTTATATTTCTTCACAGCGAATACTTCACCAGAATCACTGATCCACCAGGATTGGACAAGAACCAGTTGAATACAAGAGTGAGCCACCTAATCCCACCACATCAAAAAGGTTTCCCTAGCCTCATACTGTAATACTTTACAGGTCCTTTGCAAAGCTAAAGGGGAAAAAGCTGCAGTCATCAATCCAAGATCCTGAACAAAGGGCTGGTTAACCACAACCACAGGAAACCCTAATCCAATCTCACCTTACCAGATCACCTAGGCAACAGTGAAAAACAATCATGAGGTGGAATCAGGGGAAAAACTCTGGCAATATGAACAATCAGAGTAGATCAACTTCCCCAAAAAATGATAAGCAGACACAGCACAAGATCCTCTTCACAAACAAATGGCTGAGATGGCAGAAATCTAGTTCAGAATTTGGATAGCAAATAGGATCAACAAAATGGAGAAAATGATGAAATTAGAACTTAAAGAAGAAATTCAAAAGATGTCTCAAGAATTTAACAAATTTAAACACAAAATGACCAAAGATTTTGACACAATAAAGCAAGAATTTGCAGCCTGTATCTAAAAAACACAGTAGAATTCCTGAGTAACAGAATGGAACAGGCAGAAGAAAAGATCTCTGATATTGAAGACAAAGCTTTTGAACACTCCCGAACACTCAAAGAGGAAAAAAAGTGGAGAACAAAAACGGATCATTCTCTCAGAGAGCTTTGGGATAATTCAAACAGGTCTAATATTCACCTTATAGGAATACCTGAAAGTTATGAGGTGTCTGAAAAGGATACAGATGCTTTGCTTCATGAAGAAATTAAAAGAGAATTTTTCCAGACATGCCCAGAGATTCTGAAATTCAGATAGCAGACAGTTTCAGAACACCGGCACCACTCAACCTGAATAAAACTTCTCATATGCACATTATAATTAATTTCGCTAAAGTTAATATAAAAGAGAAAATTCTGAAAGCTGTAAGACATAAGAAAACCATTACATACAAGGGGAAGAACATTAGAATAACTGCAAATCTCTCCACTAAAACCTGTCAAGCTAGAAGAGGGTGGTCATCAACTTTTAATCTCCTTAAACAAAATAACTTTCAACCCAGGATCCTGTATCTAGCTATACTGAGTTTTATCTATGATGGAGAAATTAAATACTTTAATGATATTCACATGTTGAAGATTTGCCATAAATAAACCAGCACATCAGGATATTCTCAGACCTATCCTCCATAATGACTAGAGTAATCCTCCACCACAAAAATAAACCCACCCAGAAAATTTTGATCAAATTCCAACTTCCACAGTTGCAAAAGGATTAAAAATGTCCACCAGACTCTCAAAAGGCTTATCAATAGTCTCAATTAATGTGAATGGTTTAAATTGTCCTCTAAAGAGGCACAGGTTGGCTGACTGAATACAAAAACTCAAGCCAGATATCTGCTGCATACAAGAATCTCATCATACATTAAAAGACAAATACAGACTCAAGGTGAAGGGATGGTCATCCATACTCCAGGTAAATGGAAGACAAAATAAAGCAGGTGCTGCAATCCTATTCACAGATGCAATAGGCTTTAAACCAACCAAAATAAGGAAGGACAAGGATGAACATTTCATATTTGTTAAAGGTAATACTCAATATAATGAGATTTCAATTATTAATATTTATGCACGTTTCCTTTTGGAAGGATATTTGGAGAACACTCAGGAATCTAAATGTAGACCTGCCATTTGATCCTGCAATTTCTCTTCTAGGTGTATATCCAAAGGACCAAAAATCATTTGGCAATAAAGTTATTTGCACCAGATTGTTCATTGCAGCTCAATTCATAATTGCCAAGTCATGGAAGAAGCCCAAGTGCCCAATGACACATGAATGGATTAATAAATTGTGGTATATGTATACTATGGAATACTATACAGCAGTAAAAAGAAATGGAGAGTTTACCTTTTTTTAATTAAACCATAGCTCTGTACACTAATGCAATCATGTGCTGGTTCTATATACAATTAGAAATATTTTCATCACACTGGTTAACACAGCTTTTCTGGCTTTTTCTTAGTTATTGTGTTAAAACATTCATATTCTACATTTACCTCTTTCATGTTTTCAAGAATGGAGCTGAAACATATTCTTCTCAGCAAAGTATCTGAAGAATGGAGGAAAAAGTATCCAATGTACTCAGCCCTACTATGAAACTAATCAATAGCTTTCATATGAAAGCTATAACCCAGTTATAACCTAAGAATATGGAGAAAGAGGAGAGGGAGAAGAGGGGAGGGAGAAGGACAGGGGGAGGGAGGGTAATTGGTGGGACCACACCTATGGTACATTTTACCTCTTTTATATTTACATCAATGGAACTGCAAAATATTCTTCTTAGTAAAGTATCTCAGGAATGGAAAAAAAAATATTCAGTGTACTCAGTACTACTGTGAAACAAATTTATAATAACTCACACTTCCATATGAAAAATGAAACACAATTTTAGCCTAAGATGAGGGAGGAAAGGGAAGGGAGAGGGCTGGGGATGGGGTGATAAGGGGTAGTAGGGGATAGTAGGGGGACCACAACTATGGAGCACATTGCAAGTTCAAGTTGGATCTATCATGTGTAGAGCACAAATGTCCTAATGTTATAACTGGGTAAATAAGGTGAAAGCTATATTGATTAGTATGATGTAAATACTCCAAGTTTTACAAATAATCAACACACTGAAATTGGCATAAATATATTTATGATCTATATGCAAAAGACTTAATTAAAAAAATGAAAAGAAAAAAATAAAATGGAGGTGGATCATAGCACTCTGAGAGGCTGAGGTCAGAAGTTTGAGACCAGTCTGAGCAAGAGCAAGTACCCCATCTCTACTTAAAAATATAAAAATTAGTCAAGTGAAAAAAAAAAAGAATCAAAAGAATTAAAACTCTACCTTGCATCTTCTCATTCCATAAGGCACTAAAAGTGGAACTCAACTCTAACAAAAATGCCCAACCTCACACAAAAGCATGGAAGTTAAACAACCATATACTGAATGACAGTTGGATGCAGGAAGAAGTAAAAAAGAAAATCATTAATTTCTTGAGTATAACAACAATGAAGACACAAGTTACCAAAACCTATGGCATACAGTAAAATCAGTCCTGAGAGAAAAATTTATATCTTTAGAAGCCTACATTCGAAAAACAGAAAGAGAGCATATCAACAAGCTCACACGCCATCTAATGGAATTGGAAAAAGAAGAACAATCTAAGCCTAAATCCAGAAGAAGAAAAGAAATATCCAAAATTAAATCAGAGAGGGGGGAGACAAGATGGCGGACTGAAGCCAGCTTTTCACAGAGGCTCCCGTCCAGAAGGAGAGTTAAAGGATGGAAATTTAGTAAGTAACCTGGAGGATTCGAGCTATACCAGGAGAGAAGGTTGGAGATCGCACA
>CAUYPK010074718.1:0-15947 GCA_963574355.1 Loris lydekkerianus
CATTGATCCATGAATGGATTAATAAATTGTGGTATATGTATACCATGGAATATTATGCAGCCTTAAAGAAAGATGGAGACTTTACCTCTTTCATGTTTACATGGATGGAGCTGGAACATATTCTTCTTAGTAAAGTATCTCGAGAGTGGAAGAAAAAGTATCCAATATCCAGCCCTACTATGAAACTAATGTATGGCTTTCATATGAAAGCTATAACCCAGTTATAACCTAAGACTATGGGGAAGGGGGAGAGGGAGGGGAGGGAGGGGGAAGGTGGGTGGAGGGAGGGGGGAGGATGGGCGGAGGGAGGATTATTGGTGGGATTACACCTGCAGCATCTTATAAGGGTACATGTGAAACTTAGTAACTGTAGACTATAAATGTCTTAACACAATAACTAAGAAAATGCCAGGATGGCTATGTTAACCAGTGTGATGAAAATGTGTCAAACGGTCTATAAAACCAGTGTATGGTGCTCCATGATTGCATTAATGTACACAGCTATGATTAAAAAAAAAATAATAAAAATAAAGAGGTCAACAAAGGAGATATTGGGATTAATCAATATATGATAGAGCTAGATCAGTCGTACTCAACCAGGGAAAAGTTTCCTCCCCCAGCAACATTTCGCAGTATCTGGAGACATTTTTGATTGTTGTGACTGGAGGGTACTACTAGAATTTAGTGGGTGAAGATCAGGGGTACTGCTAGTCATCCTACAATGTACAGGATAGCCTCTTGCAACAATCATTCAGTTCAAATTGTCTATAGTGCAAAGATTGAGATACCCTGGACTAAATAAATCAGAGGTTTGATTTTATAGTAGAAGAAGACAAAGAACCGTTGAAGGTGTTTTATTAGTCGGTGACACAATGCCATCTTGCTAATAATGCCCAGACTAGAGGTGGGATGTAGTCTGCAGCAGCACCATGGTAAATGACAAGGAAAGGCTGTCAAGGAAAAAAAAAATCAACACTCTGCTTTTAGAGCTTGAAACTGGCTCTATTTTAGAAATAAAAGGCAGCTCATATTAGTCCAGACAATGTTTCTGAAACCCAAATCTGTGTGTGGTTTATGTAAATTCCATGTTAACCTGTATCAAATGGTCAGACTCTAAATTCCTCAATATTCCTTAGGAGCTTAGACAGAGGCATTTTAAACTTTTGCATTCCTCAGTTATTTTTTCTTTTCACTTTTGAACATGTTATACTTTCACATGGTTCTTAAAACCAAAAATACACATAAAAGTATAAAGGAAAAGTCTCTCTCAGCTTTGTTTTCCATCTGCTGGCTTTTATGCTTCTTCCCTACACCCAATCTTTTATGTTTAGTATGTATCCTTGTAGGGTTTTTTCCTTCTAATTAATTCAAATTAGAGGTCCCTGTATTTTTAATCAGTAATAGTATAACAATTCTAAGATAGTGCTTATAAAAATAAATGAAAAAAGCATTTACAAATAAATGATGGTATTTCAGCTATCTGGGTATAAGTAAAGAAAATAATTTTGAGAAATATTCTTTCTGTGCCTGGTGCTTTGAGGATTCTTATTGTAAAAGGATACTAATTTTGTCAAATGCCTTTTTTGCATCTATTGAGATGATTGTGTGTTTTGCTTCTATTTGTATGTTGAATCACATTTCTCAGCTTACGTGTGTTGAACCATCCTTGTATCCCTGCAAGTGTGAAGCCTACATAGTCATGGTGGATTATTTTCTTTATGTGTTAAGTTCAGTTTGCTAGTATTTTATTGAGGATTATTGTATGCATAAGGGATATAGGTCTGTAGTTTCTTTTTTTGTTGTGTCCTTTCCTGGTTTTGGTATCAGTTATAAAGGCCATATATGACAAACCCACAACCAAGGATGCTCATTGTCACTATTTCTTTTCAACATAGCACTAGAAGTCCTTGCAGGAGTAACCAGGCAAGAGAAACAAGAGTATCCAAAAGAAATGAAGAAGTCAAACTATCATTTTTGCTGATGATATGATCTTATACCTCGAAAACCCCAAAAATTCCACCATGAGACTCCTGAAATTGATAAACAAATTCAGCAAAGTATCATGGTTAAAAATCAATGTATGCAAATCAGCACTGTTCCTATACACCAATAATATTCAAGCTGAGTCAAAGATTCAATACCATTCTGAGTCAAAGATTCAATACCATTCACAATTCACAAAGAAAATGAAGTAAATAGGGATATACTTAACCAAGGAGATGAACAATCTTTACAAAGAGAGCTATGAAACATTGAGAAAGGAAGAGAGCTATGAAACATTGAGAAAGGAATTTTTAGATGATACAACTGAATGGAAAAACAGATTATTCTCTTGGCTAGGTAGATTAAACATTGTTTAGATGTCCATAGTGTCCAAAACGATGTACAGATTGAATGCAATCCCCATCAAAGTACCAAAATCGTATTTCACATATCTAGAAAAAATAATTGTATGCTTTGTTTGGAACCAGAAAAGAGGCCAAATAGCCAAGCAATCTTAAACAAAAGGAACAAATCTAGAGACATTCAATTACCAGATGTAAAACTATCTGCTAAGGCTATTGTATCCCAAACAGCATGGTATTAGCACAAAAAATAGAGACATAGACCAATGGAAAAAAAACAGACAACACAGATATAAACCATTCATATACAGCCAATTTATGTGTAACAAAGCAGAACAAAATATACATGGGGATAATGAATTCCTGTTGAATAAATTTTACTGGGGAAATTGGGTAACAACACACAGAAAAATGAAACAGAATCCCTGTTTCTCATCACTCACAAAAATTAATTCAAGATGGATTAAAAACTTAAATATAAGACATGAAACAATAAGAATTTTGGAAGAAAATAAACATAAAACTCTTCCAGATATTGGCCTAGGCAAAACATTTATGAAGACCCTGATGGCAATCATAGCAACAGCAAAAGCAAATAAATGGGACTTGATTAAATTTAAAACATTTTGCAGTTAAGAAAATGATCAACAAAGCAAATAACCTCCACAATGAGAGAAAATAATCATAAGGTATATATGTGATCAAGAGCTAATAGCCAGAATCTACAGAGAACTCAAGCAGATCAGCAAGATAAAAATCAAGCTACATCATCAGTAGGTGAGTAAAGGATATGAACCAAAGCTTTTTGAAAGAAGATAGACAAATGACAAATAGATTCATGAAAAAAAATGCCCAACATCATTAATCATTAGGGAAATCCAAATTAAAACCACAATGAGATATTACCTTTATTAGAATGGCTTTTATTAAAAAGTTCAAAAACAATAAATGCTGGTGTGGATGAAGAGAGAAAGGAATGTTTACACACTGTTTCACTGTTAGTGGGACTGCAAATCAGTATAACATCTGTGGAAAACAGTATAGATATACCTCGAATAACTAAAAGTAGACTAGACCTACCATTTTATCCAACGATTCCATACTGCATATTTAACCAAAGGAAAAAAGTCATTTTATCAAAAAGACACTTGCACTTGAATGTTTATTGCAGCACAATTCACAATTGCAAAGATATGGAATCAACCTAACCATGAATCCATGAATGGATTCACAAAATATGGTATATATAGATGGTGTAATATTAGTCATGAAGAATGATTTAATGCCTTCTGCAACAATTTGAATGGAGCTGGAGACCATTATCCTCAATGAAGTGTCTAAAAAAATGGAGAAAGAAACACCACAGGTACTCACTATTAAACTGGAACTAAAAATCAGCACTCAGGTGCATGGAGGAAAGTAAAACTCAACAGAAATCCAGCAGGGGTGGGGTGGGGGTGAGTGAACCTACCTAATGGGTACAGTGAATACTATTTGGGTGACAGGTACACTTCTAACCATGACTCAAACATTATAAAAATGATCCATGTAGCCAAAATATTTGACTTCCTTAATGCTTTGTAATAAAAAAAATTCAAAATGGAAAAAAGGAAAGAAAATTATAAAACAAGAATGGGACTTAGATAAACATTATTTTTTACTCCTGCTTCTCTGTGTAAAGAAATTAATAAAAGGGGGAAATATTGTTGGGTTTGTACAGTGTCATTGAAATTTTCTTTTGATAAGAAATATAAATCTCTGAAAATATTTCCAACATAACTGGACTGTTGAACACAGGCCTTGCATAAATTTGTCAAAGATGTGACAAGACACGCATTCCAAATGAATTAATATGTATATGTGAGTTAGAAGTCGAAATGGCAATCCTCAAAGAACTTGAACAAAAACCTTCAACATATTAAGCTACTAAGATAGATTGAAATAGATAAATCCCTGTAGAGAAAAACACCCCCATACTGGGGACAGCTTTATGTCAAAGATAGGAGGCAGGGGACTTTTGACACAAAGACAAACCTTTACATTTCACAATTTTTATGTTACTCTTTATAAATGGAGCAATCCTACTCACAGCCATTCTACCTTCAAAATGCCAAGATCAATCTTAGGTAGCCAGTCTTTATTACTGTATTTTAAAAAATATTGTTTTTTTTGCTAATTAAGGACACTTTATGCCACTTAACAGTTTTTTAAAAATCAGAATTTCAAAAACCAAATAATCTGGTAAAAATAACCTCCATGTAAAGAGTTTTGCTTTAAATTGAGTAAGTTTACCTTTATCCAAAACTTATATTGCCTTTATTGTATTCTTGGGAAAACTTTATAAGGAGACAACGTTGGGAATCCATGACATATAATAAACTAATCTCATTAAACACAGTGATTAATGATGCCCCCAAAATGCAGTAGAACTTCCATAGTTGACCACCACCCTTCATTGACCACCTCCTTAAGTTGACTAATTTTCATAGACCAGACATGAACCACATGTACTTATGGAAGTTCCTTATGTTGACCACCTCCATATGTTGACCAGTTTGTTACAGTCCCTTAGGTGGTCAACATGCAGAACTGTACTAATGAGACAAAAATTATTTTTAGTATCTATCTCATGCTATAGTCACACAGAAAAGCATAAGAGTATGAATGAGCATGGGTACAAACCTTAGAGATGTCAATTTGGGCAATAAGGTGCAGAGTTCTGTGATTGTGAGGTGTGGAAAGATATGAATGGAAATAACTGGTTACCGTTAGATTCTGAGGACTCTGTCTACCAAGGCATGATGACAGGAAAAAAAAAATAATAAAGCTGATGCTATATAGTAAGTTCTAGGAATGCATTTTTTCCACTTTTTGTATGCTCACAAATGTCTAACTTGGTTCTAAATACAGTGGTCAGCACAATAATTGCTTAACTGAAACTCTTACAATAGTGATTTCTCCTTAAGTAGAGGCTCTTCTAAGAAAGTTATCAATATCTGTCTTATGTGTGGTGATCAATTTTCATTCTTTAGTGAAATTGAATAGATCATTAGAATAGTATAGAACAGAACTACTAAGGATACATAATCTTCATGAAGATTTTGTTTTAGTTACATGTATGCATATTGAGTCATGATGCAAAATATTATAGATAATGAACAAAAACTTGGAAAGTGGCTGACAGATATTGAAAACTCAAACACCACTTTCATGTGAAATTTTAGAAAACTGAAATGAAAGTGTTTTATTCTATTAGGACTGGCTGAAAGTGTTTTATTCTATTAGGACTGAAAAATATTTTAGAAAACTAAAATTTAGAAAACTAAAATATTTTAGAAAAATATTTACTTTGCAATGGTGCTTAAGTATGCTACAAAGCTTTCTTGAAATATTAATATAATCAAATTAACTAAGAACATACTATTGCTTATGTACCAGTCAAAAAGTCAAAAAGCTGTTGTTCTCATGAGTTAGTTTTTTGGATCACATGTGTATCATTATTAAAATCAAAATATGTTAACTAAGACAGAGAAGACTGAAATATGAGGATTATGTTGCTATTATAAATGGCAGTACAAAGTTCTAAGATTTCTTCTCACCAAAGAAGAGATTTTATGCCACATTTCTCATACACACACACACACACACAGACAGAGCTAAAATAAATTTCCAAAAGGGTAACTATAAGGTTACTTAAAGCAGTTTATTTCTTCAACCAATTTTGTATTCGAGCTCCTACTTGTGGCTGGGACAGATCCAACACAGAAAGAGATGAAGCAAATTTCCTGCACTCAATGACACTTATGGGGAAGTGGGAAAGAAGGAACAGTGGTGAGCAACATGGACTATAAACTAATTATATCTAAGATAATTTCCTACCTTAAAATTTCAGTACCGAACTAGGAGGTATACAACTCGGTTTCTATTTTGTTTCTTTCTTTTTTTTTAAACAAAGACAATAATGTCAGATTCACAATACAGTGATGAGAAAATTATAGCTCAAAAGACACACAGTCACAGCCTAAGAGTGAACTTCACCCAAAATCATATTTCAGGGTAGTGGAAAAACTTGCAGATGTAATCACAAATCATTTGGGAATTTGGGAATTTTTATAAAGGTGAAGGAAGTTTCATACAACTCCTCAAGAGTTTCAGGAGTCCTCAAACTCCACATGTGTGATTGTATTTGTTCCCGTTTTGTTTTTTTACTTCAAAATAAGATATGTGCAGTGTGCATAGGAATTTGTTCATATTTTTTTTTAAACTATAGCCCGGTCCTCCAACGGTCTGAGAGACAGTGAACTAGGCCCCCTGTTTAAAAAGTTTGAGGACCTTTGGAAGTAGTTTCATGAAGCATGTGTTAATTGTACATCCCTGATACAACTCTAGAACTATTAAACAAACTGGTTCTAAAACATTTTCAGGCCAGGTGTGGTAGCTAACATCTATAATCCTGCCACCCCCAGAGGCTGAGGTGGAAGGATCACTTGATGCCAGGCAACATAGGGAGACCCTGTCTCTACAAAAAAAAAATTAAAAAGTAAACAAAATAGCCAGGCGTGTAGCATGTACCTGTGATCTAAGCTATTTGGGAGCCCAAGGCAGGAGGATCAATTGAGCCCTGGAGTTCAAGGTTACAATGAACTATGATCGTGCCACTGCTCTCCAGCCCGGGTGACAGAGTGGGATTCTGTCGCTAATATGTAAATAACACATTTTAAAAGAATGCATTGATCATTGAATACCACCCTGAATCCACTGGTATCTAAATCAGGAGAAATTTTTGCAATACATGGTGCTTTTCATTGATTTCTCAAAGCATGTCTGTAAACTTTTCCTGAGACTTTGGGACAAAATAGAGAAATGTGACTTATTGCTATGTCCAAAAGTTCAATTGACTAAAGTCACAAACTCAAACTTGAAAATAAAATTTAGAAGTTCGTGTAAAATTTGGCACTAACACAAAACTATTAGATACATACAAAACCAAGGAAAAAAACATAATTTAAATCCAACAATTTTTTTGCTAGCATTATGATAAAATAAATGACCAAATAGCCTACACTTACGGAAGGAAGTCGTGACCCAACATATGAAGTAACCTTGTAAAAAAAAAAAAGGAAAACAAAAACTTAACCAAGTTTAGTTCTCTAGTTTTTCTTAAAAACCTCTCACAAAAATTTTTAATTATTGTGTTTCAGTTAGTTTTTATGAAAACTAGTATTTATAACTAGTCAGAGAATGGACGAGGTGGCTGAAGGGACAGACATTTAGGAAATTGCTCTTGGGAACATGCCCATCAGCCATCTGGAAAGCCTCAGAAACAGCTGGTGAGACAATTTGAAAGGAGTTAACTTCTGGAAATAAAACTGGTGGGAATGTGTTTCAATAATATTTGGTTTGCAATAGTGATTGTGATAAGAATTGTCTTCATTCACAGTTTTACCTCAGCTTGTACGTTCTCTTGAAATTCTGCGGCAACTGCTCAACGCCACCTCGCCAGCCACCTGTAATGGTCGGTTCTCTGTGCTTATCTTACTTGACCTTCGTAAGCTCAGTAAAGGTAGCCAATTTCATTACCCCTCTCTGAAACACTTCGCTTGGCACTTGATTATCTCTTTCCCTCTTGCTCGTTTGCTCTCTCACACTCTCATCCTCTTATTCTCTTTCACTCTCTCCTTTTTTTTTTTTGTCTATTTTACAGGCACTTCTCAATATCCTTTGAGTCCTCTTCCTTCCAGACTTCTAAGTATTAGAATATTCTACAGCTCGGCTTTTCCTCTCCCTTACTCTTCCATCCATCACCAAATTGTAAAGGCCCCTGTCCCAAATCTTGATCCCAAATTTGATGGCTATCAACACCATTGACTATCACATGGGCCCATGATACCATTGATCTCTCACCTTCACTACTGTAAATGGCTCCCAAATGGGGGTTTCGAATTTCCCTATTGTTCTACCACAGCCACTTCTCAATTTGGCATCTGAAATGTATTATGTCATGTGGCTTGGATGCTCAAAAGCCTTTTACTAAATTCACATCTGGGATAAAATGCATGACCTAGCCTCCTAGGCTGGATCACGTCTCTACCCTCCTTTCATTTCACTGCTCATTCGTGTCTTTTGGCCGCACTTGCCTGCTTGCTATACTTCATCCTCCCTATAAATACTCCCACCTCTAAGCCCTTTTACTTGCTCTCTCAAAGAGAATCCTTTCTCAAAAAGCTCTCACCATCATTGCTTTTCAATTGCCCTTAGAGACAGTTGAAATTCTAACAAAATTCTGTATGCCTACTGCTTCCCCAATTAGAATGTAAGCTCAATAAAGGTAGTGACTTTGTCTCTTATCTGCTCTTGAATATCCCTGGCACAACCAGGATGCCAAACTTGGAATAACACTTAATATTTGTTGGATAAATGAAACAATGCAGTGAGTAACAGAAGAAAGTGATAATTCCACTATATTGTTTTGATCTAACTCAATTTAAAGTATTTTAATATTTAATACTACATTTTAAAGAAGGAAGGAAGGTTAGGAAGAACCAGAGGCAGCTGATAATTATGGTCATTGACCTGCGTCCCACACCTCAATGAAAAGATTAAGGGTTATGATGAAGTTCTGCCCTAATAACCCAGAATGTGACCTTATTTGGTAATAGGATTGTGGGAGGTGTAATTAGTTATCATGAATGAAGTAGGTTATGCTGTAATAGGTAGGGCCCCTAATCCTATATCATTAGCGTTCTTATATGAACACATACACACATTCATGGTCTCACACACACAAGAAGAATGTTACATAAGTATAAAAGCAGAGATTGGAACTATGCAGGTGCAGGGCAAGGCATGCCAAAGATTTTCAACAAACCCCAGAAGCTAGGAAGAGACAAGGAAGGATTTGCCTACAGGTTTCAGAGGGAGTATGGCCCTGACAACACCTTGATTTTGGACTTCCAGCCTCTAGAACTGAGGCATAAGTTTCTGTTATTATAAGCTACTCAGTTTTCAGTACTTTGTTATAGCAGACCTCAGAAATAAATACAGGTGGTAAATCTAGAATATTGTATATTTTGAGGAATAGATTATTTTATTCAGAAAAGAAGAAAGCATGCATGACAAGTACGATTATAAGTAAATACCAAAAACAACTTATACCTCCTTGGTGGACAGTCCATAGAAGATAATGGATATACATATCTGAGTAACTTTGGAAGCCACATCCTATACTATACACTAACTTTGTTTGTATTTTTAAAGAGTCATAAAATGTTAGTAGTCTGGCATTATAGTTTGAGTAAGGAAAAGTTGGATATGTCTGGTCACATCTGGTGAGCAGTCAGGGAGCATCTGCTAGATGCTTATGCAAATGAAATTGAGAATTCTGCTGGCAAAGAAGTCAAGTGGTATCTGCTGCTGAAGTTCAAACACTTCTCAGCATTTCTGGAAAGCTAGAAGGATGGACTTGCTCAAGGAGTACTGAAGATCCTCTAAAAAAGGAAATATAATGAATAAGCAACCAGGCATTCTGAGGGGGCATTGGCCAGGGTTCAAACAGCTAAGTATAATACTCTGTGAAGATATGGAATACAGGCTTGGCTCTACTGATTAGACCTTACACAACTGTGGAATCTGGTGAAGAAGACTGTGAAAATCTGTTGCTTCTGTGTCTGGTCATGTGCCTGAAGATACTGTGGGACAGGAGGGCCACAAGTTAGAATGAAAGAAACAATGGGAAGCAGGGAGAGAATGAGAACAAACTAACCTGAAACCCCTCACACTGAACTGGAATTGCAAGGTTAAAATGTAACTTATGTCTACTTCTCACCACCTCCAATCTCAATCACGTGGGATACTGTCAGAAGAAACTGGTGCCCTCCCTCACAGAGCCCCACATGTGTCTCCAAGATTCTGGGGAAGAACTGGCAGGAGCTGGATACAGGGATTCGACACAAGGCTAGCAATTGAGGAACTGAGTGAGACATTGGTACTTGTGACTGGTGCAAAACTTTATGGGGTGCAAAAATATTAATAATTAATGATGATATGTGATTAATAATCAGTAATGAATATTAATGATATGTTAATGTAATGTGTTAATAGTAAAAATTAATCCAAAACCTGTAATAAACAAAATATCCAAGTTTTAAATAAAGATAGTATCCAACAAAGAAAAATTAGAAATCTAGTAAATAGGAATCATTCACGCACAGCGAGATCTTTTCTTTAGGAGTATAAATGTAGAGTATGGGTCTCTGGGTATTTAGGTGAATTGGCCTGAATGTGGAGATTAGCGGGAGGGATTCAATTCATACTTCTGTTTTCCAGGTTATAAATTGTTTATTATTCAAATCAAGTAATACTCAAATTAACAAGTACATGTTGCCCCATGTATTTCAGTTGTAGAGACACTGGATCGCTTAGCCAACACTAACATTCTCTGTGGGTCAAACCTTTCAGCTTCTCCTCTGCCACCTGTTATAGTAACAATGCCCAACTTGTCTTTGGAAGTTTTGTGCCACCACTTGGTCTCTGGCACACTGATTTTAACACCTCCTTGAAATCAGGACTCATAGTCGATGACAGAACGAACTCCTGGAGGAATCTGATGCTCGTTTCTCACAACCTGAGGGAAGGAACGGCTCTCTGGACCCTTCTGGAGCACATAGTTAGGAGATGGGTAAATGATTTACATGAAAAATTCATTTTAGAATTCTGATATCCTTAAACCTGGAAACATCTTCTTCTATGGCATACCAAGAAAGTTTTGGCAAGTCAAACTTTCCCAGTGAGGGTCAAACATGGGTTCCAAATTTCAATCAAGAAACTGAGGAAATTGTTGGAGAAACTCTGAGCTTCCCTCTGTGTGTTCCTCTGTGTTTTCAAGTGTCATTCTTCTAAGGACACTAGTCTTTGAATTTAGAACTCTATTCTGGTATGATTTCATCGTAACTATGTGTGCAAAGACCCTATTTCCAAAAGAAGGTCATACTTTGAGATTTCAACTTGAAATGTATTTTGGGAAGATACCATTTAACCCAGTACAGAAATTTGAGCTATTCAAAAGCTTATTATTCCTTTCAAAAAGTATGTATTGATCTCTTAGTTATGGCAACTGCTGGACTGAGCACAGTGAAATGAAAAATCTGAAACAACCTTACCTTAATGAGGGTCATAGTCAATTTGAATTATTTCTTAAATGCAATCACAAGATGGTATAAAAGAAGAAAATACTGCTTGTCAGTTGGAATGCCTAATTTTTAAGTTACACCCTACACTGATAAGTTTTGTGATAATGAATAAGCCAAATAACCCTCTGTAACTTATAAAATGTGATGCACAAAAAATGTGGCCCCAAACTACAATCATTTCAACTACAACTTCGGGAGACTGCATGAGAACCTATATGCATTTGTACCCAAATTGTGCTGTTCTTGTTACCTACTTGCAGTCAAAGATCCTAAGAGTCTGTGAGGCCCAAGTATGTTTTGGAGTCCTCAAGGCAATATCTCCATTTCCCACCATGCTCAGTTTCATGAAACTGCCTGTTGACTCCTGTCTTCCCTCTCATTACTCCAATGGGGCCAATGGGACTCAGTTAAGAGTCTGCAGCTCTTTACAGACTATTTCCATTCTGCTGCTCTGCACAGCTCATACACTGTGTGGCTCTGTTCATAGTTTGCTTCACTGGTGACCTCTCTTAGCAATACAGAAGCCTGGAATAGCTTTCTCCCCTTACAAGGTGAGGGATTTATTTGTCTATCCTTTTGCCCAGAGCTGGTATTTTGTCAATATACACTTACACATCATATTTACTTTTACTTACTCTAACGTGTTAGATCTTTCTTCTGATTGATCAAAAGTCCATTCTGATTGCTTAGTGTTGGCCTCACATGAATTATTAGAAAATTTTAACATTTCATCTAAGCCTAGACCTCTATACATCTTAATTATTATAATTTCATAAGGTTGTTATAATTTATAGGGCAAGTTTCTCACATTACTCTCTTCCTTCAGAAAGTTTTAGTGGCTGGGTGTGGCGGCTCATGCCTATAATCCTAGCACTCTGGCAGGCTTAGGCCAGAGGATCCCTTGAGCTCAGGAGTTTAAGGTTGCGGTGAGGTAGGCTGACACCATGGCACTCTGGTCTGGGCAACAAAGTGAGACTCTGTCTCAAAACACAAAACAAACGCAACCAACAATAAAACAAAACAAAATGAGAAAACTGGGCTTCATGCTTCCATATAAATTTTAAAAGAGATTTCTGAGTTGCATATAAAACCACCTGGAATTCTGATAGAATTAATTTGAACTTAAAAATTTGATGGAATAACTTAAAAATTTATGATTTTATGTCTTTACATAAATTTGGAATACTTACATATTTACTTAGAACTTCTTTAATACCTTTCCATCTAATACCCATCTAAGCACCTAATAGTTTTGTTTCATTATTATTGCTTATTGTACATTATGTTTTTTCTAATTATATTTCCACATTTTAATTAATTTATCTTCTTCCCTTCATCTGATTTATTTATTTATTTATCTTCTTCCTTTCGTCTGATTTATTTATAATCCATTCATTTTTATTATGGTTGTTAATCCATTCATATTTACTTGTACTATATTTTTTATGTTTGGTTTTGTTTTTTCTCCTGATTTTCTTAGAAATGTATATTCTATGTTTCTTTTAGCTTTTGTTTCGACTTTTATGAAAAAATTATAATACTAAACAATTTATTAAACCCTCTCTAGGAAACAGATGACTCTTAAGGTATTTTAATGCTACTCATGCCCATCTAGCTTACATGCTGCTGACAATTCTGTAATTCTGTAATTTTATTCTAACAGAATAAAACCTGTGTCGTTTTAATATCTACAAGACATCTGGCTAAGTATAATTTTTGTGCACTATCCTTGGTTCTAGATAATCAGCCTCACAGTTTAACAGGCACATTTCTTTCTTATTTCAAAAGAAAGTTAAAATGTCAAGGGTGGATTTTCATTTTATTTCAGTTAGTGATCACAGTCCACAAGATATCTCTAAAAGTTAAAATAAGTAATATCATACAGTGAGGTAGACAATAAGCATCTATTACCTGATTATAGAATATAACACTCTTTGTGAGAAAATCAGAACTTTTTGAAAAATATGTGAAATATAGACACAAATATATATTTTTTTATGAAATAAAATATATAGAATTAGAATTGCTGATAGTACTGCCACAAATACTAGCTGGAAGAATATTTCTGCCAACTTTGGAATTTGCTCAAAAATAGTTATAGATAGGTTGAAAGCTTTATTAGTGTGGTCCTTCCTGACATTCAGTTTGATTATCTACTTATCAAAGAAAACCTCAAGGTCAGTTTCTGTGTTCTACATTACCTACACGGACACCTAAACTTCCACAGGTATCCACCTAGCAAATAATGAGCTCCACAACTAAAAGGACTTTCAGCATTCTTATTTATGTATATTTATACATGTATAAGGTATATATGCAGATTTATTATGTGATTGTACTGTTTGGGAAGTCTGGGCTTTTTGTGTTACCTTTATCCAATTTATGCACTTAGTAAATGCTAGGTAATTTCTCATCCCATGGCCCCCTTCTACCCTCCCAACTTTACAAGACTCCAAGGTCTATTATTCCTTGTCTACTACATTATGTCCGTGTGTAGTCATTATTTAGCTCCTACTTTTTAGAATATGGTGCTTGACTTTCTGTTTCTCAATTATTTGACTTAAGATAATGGCCTCCAATTCATCCATGTTGCTGCAAAGGACATTATTTCCTCCCTTTTTATGGTTGGAGGTGACTGAGATGTAAAATCTACATGGAACTCAACAACTCAATAAGAAAAGAAATAACCAAACAAAAACCATTGAAAAGTAGGGAAAGGACATGATTTTCTTTATCCAGTTGATAATATCTACCCTTTATGCATTAATACGTTACATGTTAATATCCATCATAGATAATATCCATCATCTCTGATATTGGATAGTGCTGTGCTGAACACAAAAATGTAGATATTCTCTCTGTACAATTATTTATTTTCCTTTGATTAGATACCCAGTAGTTGAATTGCTGGATCGAATGATAGATCTATTTCATTAAATAGTAGATTTTCATTAGATAGTTCATTAAAACATCTCCAGATCTTTTCCACAAAAATTGTACTAATTAACATGTAACACGTAGTCTCTTTTCTCCACACCTTTGTCAATATCTTTTTTTGTTTTGTTTGTTTGTTTTGGCTTTTTAAAAATGGCATGTAAGATCGTATCTCATTATGGTTTTAATTTGGATTTCTCTGGTGATTAGTGATGCTGAATGTTTTTTTCTTATGTTAGTTGGCCATTTTTATGTCTTCTTATAAAAAGTATCTGTTCATGTCTTTTTCCTACTTTTCAATGGTTTTTGTTTGGTTATTTCTTTTGTTCTTATTGAGTCATTTGAGTTCCATGTAGATTTTAGATATCAGTCATTTGTCAGATGCATAGTTTTCAAGTATTTTCTCCCATTCTGTTGTGTTATCTATTGATTATTTTTGCTCTGCAGAAGTTTTATAGTTTAAGTCTTATTTTTGTTTTGTTTACATTTGCTTTGGAGTGGTTTTTGACATAAATTCTTAGTGTAGGCCAACATTCACAAGAATTTTTCCTAGGCTTTTTTATAGTTTTGGCTATTACTTGTAAGTCTTTACTCCATCTGGAGTTAGTTTTTGTATATGGTGAAGTTTTTGTATATGTATATTCTTCTGCATATAGCTATCCAGTTGTCCCACCACTGTTTATTGAATAAGGTGTCCTTTTGGTCAATATATGTTGTTGTCAACTTTGTTGAAAATCAGTTGGTTGTAGGTATTTGGCTTTATTTCTGGTTTTGCTATTCTGTTCTATTAATTTATGTGTCTATATTTATAGCAGTACTGGGCTGTTCTGATTACAGTAGCTTTGTAGTAAGATTTGAAGTCTGGTAATATTATGCCTCCAGAGTGCTCTTTTTGCTTAAGATTACCGTATATACTCGAGTATAAGCCAAGTTTTTTCCGGCACAATTTGTGCCGAGAAAACTTGGCTTATACTCGAGTATATACGGTACTTTGGCTATTTGGACTCCTTTTTTTTTTTTTTTTTTAAGGATAGTTTTTAAAGCTCTTTTTTTTTTTTAATTAAATCATAGCTGTGTACATTAATGCAATCATGAGGTACAATGTGCTGGTTTTATATACAATTTGAAATATTTTCATCAAACTAGTTAACATAACCCTCGTGGCATTTTCTTAGTTATTGTGTTAAGACATATATTCTACATTTAGTAAATTTCACATGTATCCTAGTTTTTTTTTGTTTTTTTTTTTTCAGTTTTGAAAGCTTTTTTTTTTATTTATTTTATTTTTTATTTTTTTATTTTTTATTTTAGATAAAAATATGCACCATAGATGTGGCCTAACCCATCACCCTCCCTCCACCCAAACCTCCCCCCTCCCTTCCCCTTCCTTGGTCCTTTCCTCAAAGTCTTGTGGTATAGTTGGGTTATAGCCTTCATGTGAAAGCTATAGTTTAGCTTCATAGAAGGGCTGGGTACATTG
>CAUYPK010074719.1:0-11296 GCA_963574355.1 Loris lydekkerianus
CGGCTCTTTGCCTCTTATCATTATTTTGTATACTGTGGCTCTTTGCCAAGTTTGGATTTTGTTATGCTGCTTCTGAGGAGGGACCTCTGAGGAGCGATCTCCGAGCGCGTAGTCGAACTTGTTCGCCACCCCTGCTATAAATGTTATTGTTTTTTTAATTTCCATCTGGTTTATTGATTGCCAGTGTATGGAAATACTAATTTCTGTATATTAATCTTATTTCCTGCATCTCTGCTGATAATACTACATTCACACTTCTTGACATGCCCTAGAGAGCCCTTGTGTTGAGTCCTCACCTACCTCTTCAGAGCCTTCAATCATTACTCCCACCTAAGGCTGAGGGCTTTGGCTACACTGATCTGCTGTTAGTTCCCGGATGGTTCTTTGCTTTTTCTTGTCTCCAGGCCTTTGTACAAATGCTATTCCCTAAGATAGAATAAAATACCTCCTTCATCTAGCTAACTTCCCCTTACCCTTCAGGTCTCAGCCTAGATGTCACTCCCTCTGGCCCAAAGCAGGTTTCTTCTAATATCACGTGCAGTATCCTGTCTGCAATGTCTCTGGATCCTTGATTCCACTATATTGGAACTATCGACTGCCTACTTATATCCTGACCAGACTGTAAGGTGTACAGGGTCACAGACTATGTTTGCCCCATTTACAGCTCTATCCCCAGCATCTGGCCCAGTGGTGGTATATGACAATACTCAGTCAATACCTGTTAAATAAACAAGTAACCAACATCAACAGATTATGCAGGCTGAATCTTCACTTCCATTTACATATTAATCCTACGTTACCTATAATAAAATAACTAGTGGATATGTTTTCACAGATAAAAAAGCCAAGGCAGTTTAATCCCATGCCTTATAAGGACCTCTCTAAGCTAAAGCTGACTGTAAGTATACTCTGCTGACAGCTGCTCTATAAACGTTCATTGAGATAAAACACTGAGCTGTGGGTCTTCCGTCCAGAGCACACCTAAGCATTTGTCAACATGGCAAGACACCAAGGAGACGGGAGTGTCAAGAACACAGGGAGGCAGAGGCTGCTGTACATTTTCTCCTCTCCCAAAAGTATTTTGTTTTTCTCTTCTGCATCTTCTCTTTTATGATCTCTTCATCTCCCTTACAGCCAAGGTTCTCAAAGATTCACACGCACACCACACACCCATTCCCCTCACTCCCTGTTACAAACCTAGCTCTCCTCAGACTCAGAGACTCTCCTTGCCTAGTGTTCCTTCCCCTTGACTGACAAGATGTGGGAGGCAGTGAGTTAACTGGTCTTTCAACTTGTCATTACACAGTTTTTTAGCACCAAGCAAATTTGAAATGGTCAAGTCTAGACCAGTGGCAAGCTAAGGAAGCAGCTTCAAAGGGGTATAAAATGACAACACAAGGAGTGGCACTGTGCTGACCTCGAGGGAGCTCCCTCCAAGGTCTGGGCTCCCAGGGAGGTTCCTGGTTCCCCACGACCACTGCTCCATCTCAGCACACCACTCTAATTTTCTACTTCTGTGTCTTTCTAGCCTACTCCTGTGCTGTTTAGTTGCCTATATATGTTTTCTAATTTTCTTATAACAAACATGTATTGCTCTTATAATAGGAAAGTTACTTATTTTTTAAATGTACTGAAGAAGGGTCCCTTAGAACATCTGATAAGCCATCTTCTTATAAATCTAATTCAGCAGGAATTTTGCCATCTTCAAGTGATTTTTTTTTTCCTTTTTTTTTTCTTTTTTTTCTTTCAAGTGATTTTAAACTTAAAAATAAATACAACTTGTATAAAGTTTACATCTACTTTTACAGTTCAGTGCCCCCTCCCAGGCAAACTTAGAATGACCTCATGGGAAACAACAATAACAACAAAAAAAAACTGTTGCATTTTTCTAATTTGTCATGTAAGATAAATCTCTGGTGTGACAAGTTATGAATCACAAAGCATACACTTATGACCTCCTTATTAAGCACCATAAATAAAAGAAAAAGCATGTGGATGTGGCTTTGGAGGGACTGACCCCTTCCCATCTCGTTTTCCTTAAAGACACGGAAAGCATGGAGTGCATCTGTCTGCGGAGCCCTCTCCAACAGGATATCACTATCCGCTGCCTGCTTTTCTGCTTTGTGTTCACTGCTCGTAACAGGAAAACTCGCTTTCCTGCTTTCTCAATACCAAATGGGTAAGTCCTGCAAGGAAAAACATCCCCTTAGAGTCCACCCAAAGCTACACAGAAGGCAAGAGCAACAAAAGCTGGTCCAGTCCCTCCTCAAATATTCCGCTGGCAGACAGCCGAGAACTGCGCCAGTCCAGTGGTTTAATATCCTGTCTCTTGGGCAGAAAAGAGAGAAGGAATTAGGAAGCTGCCAGCCCAGGGTCCCAGAGTCTGCTCTGCTAGTGTTACTCTCTGTTGGGCATACATCATGACACCATCTTTTACAGAAAAAGAACACTGTCAGATAAGGGACAGAATTAGGAAAAGGCCTATGTAAAGGTATGTGGCTCAAAATACCAGAGCTATCCACATCAGAATATTACAGAAGGGCTTGGGAAACAAAAGGGAAAATATACCCTACGGCTTCTGTAGTAAGTCTAGGCAGGTCAAGGTAGTAAATCCTAGCATTCTGGGAGGTTCCAAGGCAGGAGGATTGCTTTAGCAAGACCAACCTGAGCAAGAGAGCCCATCTCTCTACTAAAAATAGAAAAAATTAGCCAGGCTTTGAGGCAGGTGCCTGTTGTCCCAGCTACTCAGGAGGCTGAGGCAAGAGGATCACTTTGAACCAGTAGTTTGAGATTGCTGTGAGCTAGGCTGACACCCTGTCACTTTTATAGCCTGGGGTAACAGAGTGAGACTCTGTTTTAAAAAATTAAAAAAAAATTTAAAAAAAAAATAACAAATAAAAGATAAACATGTCATACTCTATTCACATCTAGTGAGCCAAATAACACTGCTGGTGATAGCCCAATGGCCACTACTCAAACCATAGGGGTCCTCTTCCCAGATTAGAAGGCCCACCTGGTAGGGAATAAACACATTCCTACCAAACACTGGGAATAGGCCCCACCTAAGTGTAGGTGCCCAGAGGTCCGAACACTTTCCTCTACACTGCACCTCCTTCAAGTCAGGAGACTGCATGGTGTTAGGGCTCTCTCTGGCTCAGATGTTAAGATGAGCACCCACCAGCCTCCCAACCCAGGCACCCCTGGGTTCCTGCTGCCCAAACCCCACTTAAATGCAGCATTTTCCAACCACTCCTTTCACAAACCTACAACAGGCCTTCTCAAACTGCATACAATAAAGGTCTATTTTTTCCTCCAATCCACTAGGGATTAATACTTTTATAATGTGTAGATGATAATCCTTACTAATAAATAAAATAAAACACATATAATATGTAAGCCCTAATTTTTTATTAGATTCAATAGATTTAAAGTTACCCTGTCAGTTTGTTAAAAGCTTCTAAACACTTATTCTCATTTTCTGTACTTATCTTGTCGTTAAGTCAGTGATGAGTGGTTCACCAACCAACCCCCCCGTCCAGAGGTCTCATGAGGGGGAGCGCTGCCTTACAACTACAACTTGCACTGAAGGTTCAACACCCCACGCCCTCACCTCCTATGATGCTTCTCTATTCCAAAGCCTTTTACTAAGACCTATGGATCTTCTTCCATTTGAAACAAACTTTCCTTTATCTTCCTCCCTTTTCTCTCATCATTTCCTTTTATCAACTAGCTTTCTCCTGCCCCTCACAAATGTCTTGGTCAAGGAAAGAAGTAAAAACTTGGGAATGAGTCACTGAGGCCGTAACTGGAAGGTGAAGGGACAGCAAGTAGCCACTCTCTTAGGAAGCAGAAAGGGAGAGAGAGAGAGAGAGAGAAAGGTGAAAATAAGTAACAGTTATCACAATAACCACTGTCACATATTGATTAATAACCAGGCAGTAACAACAGTATTTGGATATTAAAAGGAAGATAGAGTTTCCAAGAGGGGAGAACTACAATCATCTGAAGCAAAGAAATCCAAGAGGAGGAAAACTGAGAACACTTTTCCATCTATAATTTATCAATCCACACAGTGACTTAGCTGGTATTTGGAAATGTTAAGAAGTTCACATCCAAAAATGAACTGGGTCCTGTTGCACATTTATTCTCTCTTAGTTAGAACAAGTAATCTATAGAAACATGCACAAAAAGGGTAACAAAATAAATCTCCTAGCTACATATCTTGTCTCTAAATAACTGTTTCTAAGCCTACCATTTTTAAAGGCTTCCTTCATTTTTGCCTTTAAAGGGGAGAGTGGAAAGGACATTCCAGAAAACCGGTATAAAGTGAACAGGTCAGCCTGGAAGACACAGTGGTGAGAAGCTAGCTGGTCAGAGCCCCATGGTTAAGCAAAAACTGATTACAACACAGAGTATTTTAAAGAAGACTAAAGATGAATGGTTTTTAAAGCTGTCTGCTCTACCCTAAACACTCTCTAAAAAATGAAGGCCCCTAATAGCTCACTGCTAATCCCTTTCTCTACTGGTGTTTTATCATCTGTCTGCAACAGTTTATCTGAAAGAATCTGGAAGCACAAGACCAGATAAATTCTACACTCTCCTCACGGCCTGTGTAACAGAAGTGGGTGCTCTCAGATGTCTGCATCCCCACCCTCCCAGTCTCCATCACCCATGGCTGAAACCTAAGGCTCCATCTAATGCCTCCTGCTTCCCAGCCTCACCTAGCCAGTGAGCTTCAAGCTCACTGTGCTGGGGGGCATGGGGGGAGAAGACGGGGGGGGGGGGGAGGGAGGGAGGAGGATTTTTAATAAATATTCATTGAATACACAAATGCCCTAATCAGGTTAGAGCCCTAACACCACACAGGTTCAAATACCCATCAACTTGATCCCATTCTTACACATGACTTACACATTATTTCATGCTCTCCTCATTGGTTCTTACCTAAATTATGGCAAAAGTCGCCTAAGCAATGCATAAACCCTCAGTTTTCTGCCCCCATCTGTGTCCCGGCCACTAAGCTCTAAGCTCACAGTCAGTATTCACACGGCAAAGCTCTGATATGGGGCCCACCATCAACACTCCACAACCTGGCTATGTCCACCCTTCCACTCGTTACGTGACCTGACTCTGCCTACATTTCACCAGACTTAACGACTCATTACCCAAATTCACTCCATGATCTCGTTCCTCAAGGCCTTTACTCCTACAGGACAGGTCCCTCTATCTAGAATAATTTTCATCTCTCACATCCATTTTCAGCTCTAAATGCCATCGCCATCATTAAGCTTTTTCAGGCCTCTTTCAGGCTTTGCTTCTAACTCTCCAGTGATATAATCCTCTACGTCAGCAGATCTCAGCCTGTGGGTTGCAACCCACAGGAACTGTATTACAGGGCCACGGCATTAGGAAGGTTGAGAACCACTGCTCTATGCAGACGGGTATAGAGCTTTTCTTGCAATTTTCTCTCCCCACTAGTCAATCAGCAAGGTAGGACAAGATCTTACTTGTTCTGATTCCCTGAGGCACCTGGCACAGAGCTTGTTGTACATTGTAGGGACTCAACAAATGTGTTCAATTAATTAATGCTGTGTGAAATTAAAAATATATCTCTTCAGACACATGTAGGAAATAGTTTTGAAGCATCTGTAAAATCCATGTGCATGCTTATTTATTTGCCAATCAAATATTAATACTTGATCATTTCTTTACCCAGGAGATTATTAACATGATACATGCATGTCCTGAATGACAAAAAAATTAAAAATAAAAAAAGATAGGCTTGGCACCCGTAGCACAGTGGTTACGGCGCCAGCCACATACACGGAGGGTGGCAGATTTGAACCTGACCCAGGCCAACTAAACAACTGCAACAAAAAAACAGCCAGTCCTTGTGGCAGGCGCCTGTAGTCCCAGCTACTTGGGAGCCTGAAGGAAGAGAATCGCTTAAGCCCAAGAGTTGGAGGTTACTGTGAGCTGTGACGCACAGCACTCTACCATGGGTGACAAAGTGAGACTCTGTCTCAAAAATAATAAAATAAGATAGAACTAAACAAAAATCAAGCAAAAAACTTACAAAGAAATAAGCAAAAAACAAGTACATGCATCTTTACTTAAGAACCTATTTTATGAATAAGGATGTTTCTTGGGCCAGGCATGTTGGCTCACAACCGTAATCCTTACAATCTAGGGAGACTGAGGAAGGTAGAATGCTTGAGCTCAGGAGTTCGAGACCAGCCTAAGCAAGAGCAAGATCCCATCTCTACTAAAAATAGAAAAATTAGTGGGTGCCTGTAGTCCCAGCTACTTGGGAAACTGAAGCAAGAGGATGGCTTGAGCCCAGGAATTTGCGGTTGAGCTAGGCTGAGACCATAGCACTCTAGGCCAGGCAACAGAGTAAGATTCTGTCCAAAAAAAAAAAAAAAAAAAAAAATTTTCTTAGCACTCAAAAGGTGGTACTTTTCTAGAAATATTGGTCATTATTCTTACCGGTTTCTATCATTAGCCCCACTCCAATAGGCAGGATGTCACCTTGCTTCCAAAAGCCCCCAGCTAAGTGTTCAGTATCTTTTACAATCGCTAAAACCCAAACAACACCATATGCAAATCCGTACTCTCAAGAGCTTAAAGTCACTGAGGATTTTGCATGAATCACTGAATTCTCTTTTTATGCCCAGTTCTCATAATCAATTCAGATTATTTTTAATCTGGAGCTCCCCATAAACTGGTTTCATTATCAGTTCTAAAGAAAACAGGCAGAGGTTTTATAGTTTTTGTACCCTCAACTATGATACAACAAACTATAATAATATACTATATTACTTAACATAAACGCAATATGTTAATATAATACTATATTATTTAACAGTTTGAACACAGGGGTTAATCAAGGACATGATCAAGATCCAAATTCCTGCATATGTGGGGGGGATCTCTGCACCTAAAGAACATTTTCTAGAGGCCAAGAAAAATAAATCTCTTGGTTCAGCGCCCATAGCACAGCACTTACGGTGCCAGTCACATACACCAAAGGTGGTGGGTTCGAGTCTGGCCTGGGCCAGCTAAGCAACAATGACACCAAGGCAACAAAAAATAGTGGGGCGTTGTGGCAGGCGCCTGTAGTCCCAGCGACTTGGGAGGCTGAGGCAAGAGAATCACTTGAGCCCAAGAGTTTGAGGTTGCTGTGAGCTGTGACGCCATAGCACTCTACTGAGGGTAGCACAGTGAGACTCTGTCTCCAAAAATAAATAAATAAATAAACAAACAAACAAATAAATAAATCTCTTAAATGCCCTATTTTCCCTAGTGAGCATAAAAGGAAATTACCTGAGTACAGCAAAGAAAATATTAATTTTAGGACTCCTCAGGATATTAATAGCTGTATTACCATAAAAACCTTCTCCTCCTATCTCTCTAAGCTGTTCCTAGGAGCCCTGACCCACAATTCTCACTGCACATTTGTCCCTGATGGTAGTTTGCTCTGCCCCTACTCAGTATCTTTACGAGAGAAATATTCTATTACTAACTATTCCCACAAGTAAGACTCACACCAAGCTTCAGGTTTCTGGATCTCATGTCAACAGAGCATTGATATGAAGGTCGTGATATGTTCCTACTTCCCAGAAAGCTGGCTTCAATCTCAGCACCTTCTTATAAACTCCATCTGCACTGGGCACAACCTCCCTTCCTCTTTCAGGCTGCAAAATAGCCAAGAGGCAGAGAATTCTCAAAGAGGACACCAACAGCAAAGCTCTTTCAGTTCTGTGTTCCTTTATGGCCCTCTAAACGCCAGGGCTCCTTGAGGACAGGGCCAGTGTCTTAACCAAACTGTTAATCCTTCTTTAGTGTTTCTTGAGTAAATCAACGATGAACGACAAGCTGTGACCTACTGCATACTAAAACAATGAGAGGTTTAAAAACCTGTTAGCACAGCATTTTTCTCTGCTAACATCACCATTAATAACTAAAAAATGACTCAAGATGTGCTAAGAACATGACTAAAAGAAGACATTGAATCCGCATAAGGCTCCAGGGTCTGATGCTCCTTGATCTGATGTGGAATAAGATCACAAAGGAAGCCTGGAGCAGAGAAGCCTGGGCTCCTTCTGGTCTCTGCCCCCTTCCCTCACAAAGGTCATGACGGATGGAAAGAACTCCAGGCCTGTACCAGGCCAGACTCCAAATGATCTTGTCAGAAAGGAATCAAGACTGTAGCTTAAATCAACTCTGGCCTAGTCTATGTCTTCTCCACTGTGCAGGCATCACACACAGGCACCAGGCCAAGAGCATAAAGGAGAAAGTACTATAGGCAAAACCCCATTTTTCTGACACAAACACTAATGAAAGCTAATGAGCTGAAAGAAAAGGTCCATGCATAATTTTTATGATATCCAACACCACAGATAGGCAAAAAAGTCCTCACATAATCCACACGCAGCCTATCGGCCAGTCTGGACACCCATGCGTGGAATTATCAAAAGTGACTATCCCTGGTTCATTAACTATTGGTGACCCCTCCTCCCTCATGTCAGTTCTTACACATTATGGAAATCTCAACACCAACGTGTTTATCCAAGTTGCCAAAAATATTAACTCTTTCAAAGGAAACCAACACTGTCAGGAGTCTTTGACCCCCTGACTTTTCAGTGCTGAACTAATAAAGTCCCTCTAAAAACGTAACACTTAAATTGGTTTTTCAGAAAAAGCACCTATAAGAAGTTAGTAAATTATAAATATTCTTCAATTTTTTAAGAAAAAGTCACATAATAGCAATTAGTTTTGATCTTCTCAGAAAATAACATCACACATAACAAAAGGTTCTTAAAGAATATAAAAATGGCAAAGGGAACAAACACAGGAAAAGCCTGAGAAGGAAAGAGTTAACCTTAGAGATTAAATATCCTGTGAATTTTAGCTAGTACAATAGTTTATAAATGAATCTAATACACTATAAATATTATGGCACCTCTGCTATCACCATAGGAACTCTGCTTTCTATTTAAGAAAACAGCAATATGTTAAAATGACAGATTAAATAAATCCTGAAAACAATCTGAGAAATGCAACTCTTTCTGTAATGATACAATTTGAACCAAACTGCCACTTACAGTACAGCTGAATACTTATTTTAGCCAAGGCAAATCAGCCTGAAAGAGAAAATGACCTAGATTAACAAAGTTTATTTTCCACTAACAAATTTTAGGTTAATAGGCCCTAGAAGGTTCTTCCTCAAGCCATATGATTTATTTTAACCAAAGTACATGTAAAAACTATAATCCTCCACCCCTTCCGTAACATTATTTGACTACTTTATTAATTCTTACTTCTAAATAAGTTACTACTGAGGTATTTCATAGGTTAATTTTTATTCTTGCTTTTTATTTCTTTCTCCCCTTCACACTACTACATTTTAAACAAAAATGCAGAACTCCTTTTCTCGGCGTATGGAAACATAAATATCAATTTCACCTACAAACTGCTCTGGGACTAATGAAATACACAAACAGGGAGGCAATCCACCACCTTTCCTATTTTGCTGTTGTTATCTGATTATACAGGTCTATAAAGACACTTGATGAAATGTAAGTGTAAACAAAGTAAATACAATTATTTCCTAAGGTCAGTGGAAAATCCATTGGACCAAGGATCAGTAAACTAGATTTTATTCATGTCTCTAATACTAATCAGAATATAACACACAACTGACTTACAGATGGTGGACCTCATCTTCCTCATCTGTAAAATTAGGAAGCCAGGTCAGATGACCTCTAGATGTAAATTTCACCTCCAAAAACGGTATGATTTCATTTTCACGTCACACATTTCTATCAACCAGAGAATTCAAGGTACTTTCCAAAAATGTGTTAAATAACTCAAGTTAACCATTTAAAAGTTTTTAAAAACTCCAACTTCAAAATTTTATCTTAGAACATTTTGGTGCTTTTAGACAATTCCTGCCATTGTCAAGAAAAAATGTTACCTTTTGTTAGGTGACCTTAAGCAAGTCCCTTGATTTCTCTGGTCTTTGGTCCCACAATGAAAAATAGAAATAAAAAAACTATTCCCGTCTATAAGACCAGATTTTCCAGAGGCTCAGGCAAGAAGGCTTTTTGAAAGAAATTTATAAAACTGACAAATGCAAAGCTTCATTGTCTCACGTGGGCCTCCACCCTCTATGAACATTTAACTTATGGCTCTTAACTGGTTGACAGTATCTTTTGCTTTCATAAATGCATGTGTATACCCTCACTGTTTTCAAATGCATGTGTGTACCCTCACTGTAGTATTTTACAACTTGATGTACATTTGTACAAACACTAAGACATTCAAGTGTAATAACAAGAATAGCAATTTGAATATCTTATATGCAGCACCAAACTTTCCTTCCTATATTCATTGTATTTGCCTTTTCTTAATGGAGTACCTATCTGTTCACTTAAAGTAAAAATGGAAAATACCAGAATATATAAAGAACAAATCATCTTATCTTTTCATATATCTCCTTCCAATATTTTTACACGAGTTATTTTTGCACATGTATGACCATACTTATTTCTGTATACTGCTTTTTACTCAACATTTGTCATTTTCCCAGGTTATAAGTTCTCTATAAGCAGCACTTTTAAGGCTATATGATATCCCTTCAGTGTGCCCTCACAAGTAACAACGGCTTGCACTTAGAGGGTATTTACTGTGCCAGGCAGGCCTTATTATAAGTGCTGTATATGCAACTGCTTGCTTAACTACACAGGCCTATGGGATAGTGCTATTAAGACATCCACTCTATGGATGAAGAAACTGAGAAAGCAGAATTAAGAAATGAAGAGCTAGGACAGGAGCCGCCTGAGCCCAAGTTCTTATACCCTGTATCCTCCTGCCATCCAAGCAAGAGCAATCCCCCAGTAACAGACTAGAATAAATATTGAGGGAATAAATATCTTATATTTAACTTATTCCTGAAACAAAAGAGAATGGTTTACATTAGCATAAGACCAGAAAACTTGTTCATGAACAAAACATTGTTTATCCCTTTTTTAAAAAGTCATTCTGTATATATAGTTAACCCTTAAACAACATGGGAGTTAAGGGGGCAAGGGAGGGGTAGGGAGGGGGAGGAAGGGTGGAGGGAGGGTGATTGGTGGGTCCACACCTAGGGTGCATCTTGGAAGGGTGCAGGTGAAGTTTACTAAGTGTAGAGTATAAGGGTTTGAACACAATAATTAAGAAAATGCCATAAAGGCTATGTTAACCAGTTCAGTGAAAATATTTCAGACTGTATATGGAACCAACACATTGT
>CAUYPK010074722.1:0-21805 GCA_963574355.1 Loris lydekkerianus
AGAGTCTATCTTAGTTAATGGTGAAAGGTGTGGGTCCAGTTTTAGTCTTCTGCAGGTTGCCAGCCAGTTCACCCAGCACCATTTGTTAAATAGGGAATCTTTTCCCCACTGAATGTTTTTAATTGGATTGTCAAAAATTAAGTAATGGTAAGTAGCTGGATTCATCTCTTGGTTCTCTATTCTGTTCCAGACATCTACTTCTCTATTTTTGTGCCAATACCATGCTGTTTTGATCACTATCGATTTGTAGTATAGTCTCAAGTCTGGTAGCATGATTCCTCCTATTTTGTTTTTATTTCTGAGTAATGTCTTGGCTATATGAGGTTTTTTCTGATTCCATATAAAATGAAGTATTGTTTTCTCAAGATCATTAAAGTATGGCAGTGGAGCTTTAATGGGGATTGCGTTGATATTATATATTGCTTTGGGTAGTATAGACATTTTAACAAGGTTGATTCTTCTCAGGCCACAGCACTGTACGGGTTCTCAACAAAGCACAGGGGAGAAATCAAAAGGAGTAAAACAATCATTGGGCGGAATCAGCGGAAAAACTCTGGTAACATGAATAACTGGAATAGATCAACCCCCCCCCAAGGAAAGATATGGCAGATGTAATTGAAGATTCCATTCACAAACAACTGGCTGAGATGTCAGGAATAGAATTCAGAATTTAGATGGCAAACACGATTAACAAAATGGAACTAGCAATTCGAAGAGAAATTCAAAAGCTGTCTCAAGAATTTAATAAATTTAAAGACAAAACCACAAAAGACTTAGACACACTGAAGCAAGAATTTTCAGCCCTCAAAGATCTGAAAAATACAGTAGAATCCCTAAGCCAAAGTTTTTTCACTGATTGTGCCCCATGCTTATTTTTTACTTTTTGGCTAGATGAGCAAATAAGGTGAAATGGGGTTGGGGGCTCCTCATGTAGTGATAAACTAGCTACTTGCTGAAGAGCTGGGACTGGTTACTGCAGCTTTTCAATGGATCTGTATAGTACTATTGCCTGAGACCCTGGGGAAATGCTTGATGTGGTGGTCCTAAGTGGCTCTGTATTGTTTTCTTCTGGTCTCTGTCCAATCCAAGTGAATCAGCAACTCTTGTTTGAATTCTCAGCTGTGGATAAATACCAGCAACTAAGACAGCCTGCCCCTCATGGCCAACAACTGAAAAAGAATATCAATCTTTCCCACAAGAACACAACCAAGATACAACCTTGGATAATCCTAAGTTGATTGTCCCAGGTCAAGGGTTACAAATCAATTGTGACAGTCAGCACACAGTCTCAAGTTGTAGAGTTCAAAAGGTCAGTAAATAGATAGCAGGTATCTGCTGACAGGAGTTTGAATTGTTCTGGTGCTCTGTGGAGTCAGAAGGGCCCACTGAGCAAGTGAATTATTCTGGGAAGATTGATGCCTCTTTCCCCACCTTACACCTCTGTCACACCCAGTCACTTTTTATGCTGCAGGACTATGACCCAATTCCATGCAATTAGCAGATGCTTCAGGGGTTTTCAACTTTCTGAGTCACAGGAAGATCTATGTCTCCTCAGCCAGGCTACCACACTCTGCCAGCAGCTGACAGGGGGAGCTGAAGCCTGACAACCTTGGGAGCTTAATGGAAGCTGGGGAGTTTCACTCTGTTCCAGTCCTGATCCACATTGATTTTGCTCCTACCTATATTCTCAGTGAATTGGATTTTCTGTCCCAGCTATATTCCCCTGTGGGCCAGGCACTGTTTGAGTTCACTGAAACTGACTCTCAGCCTTATGCTATGCCGCTTTCACTGCACCAACTCTCATAGGGCTGGCATCTCATGTCCATTGCATTCTGTGCTGGGAAAGGCACGGTTAGAGGTCACAAACATCTCTCAGTTTCTGCCCTTCCCAGGGCTAGTTCTGGTGTGATGCCTGTTTTTGTCCCCAATATGCTCTCCTGAGAGCCGGTTGCATATTGTGCTCACAAAATCAGCAATCCTGATTCAGCTCCACCCTAGGAGCATGCTGCCTCTGCATGTTGATTCTATTCTATGTCCCTGCTGTGCCCCCAGCAGTTACTGCCTCAGGCATACCATTTCCTCACGAGGTCTGCATTTCCATCACAGATCTATTATGCCCATGGCTGCCACCAGAGTAGAGGCTGAGCTCCTTCTGGTTGCTAAGATAGGGGGGAAGTGTCTCTCCAAAATATCCCCAGAGGTGTGACACCTATAGTTTTCACTGTGCCATGGGGAACTGCTTCTGCTCTCCCATATGGCTCTCTTGCTCCCCATTCCCTACTACACACCCATGCCACAGAACCAGCACAGACCTGGAATAGCCAAAGTCCCATTCACACATCTTGAAAAAATGCCCAAGAGCCTGAACTCCACGGGAGACAGGCTTGCAGACCTTGGGGTGAGAGTGGAGGGGATTGCTGGGAGTGCAGATTTGTGGTAGAGTCTATGTTCAGTTTTATGCCTGGTGATACAGTACCATGACGCTCTCGTACATCCTCTATGGGGAAGGAGTTCTGGTTTTAAGATGTTCTGTCTCATTGGATAAAATAGGAAAAGATCTGAACTCCTCTCACTTGTTTGTAGATAGTATACTGGGAGCTGTCCTCATTGGGGAGGGTACTCCCATCCACTTGGCAATAGATTTTGTACCTATTGTTTATTTCCTTAGGGTCACAGCTCACCTCAGCATGGGAGATGTGTGCTCTTAAACCTTCTCTCCTGGCTCATATCCAAACCAGCAGCTTACTTACTAAACTTTTGTCCTTTAACTGTCCTTCTGGATGGGAGCCTCTGTGGACAGCTGGCTCCAGGTGGCCATCTTGCCTCCTTATCTCGTTTTTCTTTATCATAAGGATTTTAAGTTTAATTCCTATTGTAACATAAATGTGCACTTCATTCCCTTTGATTGTTAAACAATATTCAATCTTGTAAATATAGCACGTTATATGTATCCAGTCATCTCTAAATCCCATTAGTAGTCTAGAAGACTTTCCCTTCTCATGTAAGATTTTTAAAAGATTTTGTCAACAAGATATGTTGCCTCTGTCAAAACCCTTTTCTATGTCTGATGAGGTCACCATGTTACTTTTTTCATTGATTCTATTAATGTAGTGTATTGTATTAATTGAATTAGCCATATTGAGATAGACTGGCAATCCTGGTAATAAATACCATTAGGGATACATGTATAAAATATTTTGTATGCTCCCATACTTTTTTCTACATATACAGTATATCTCTCATAAATTTGACACAGCGTTTCCCATTTTGCCCCAGAAATGTACAATGGTTTGGAAGTGCCTATGGCTCAGTGAGTAGGAAGTTGGCCTCATATACCCAGGGTAGTGGGTTCAAACCCGGCCCCTGACAACCTGCAACAAAAATATAGCCATGCGTTTTGGCAGGTGCCTGTAGTCTCAGCGACTTGAGAGTCTACAGCAAGAGATTCGCATAAGCCCAGGAGTTGTAGGTGTTCAAACATTTGGATTCTTGGTCACATAGGAAGTAGAAGAGTTATGTTGAAACACACGTTCAATACATAAACACTAATAAAACCTGATAAGCAAGAAAATGATCTTTGCATAATTGTGCTGATATCTGCCAACACAGATATGCAAAACAGTCCTGAAATAATTCCTATGTGTCACCAGGGTCTGAGGATTTGACACTCCTGAAAACCCTTGATAAGATCATTTTTTAAGTAGCGCTCAATGACTTTTGATACACATGGCAACAATATTTGGTTTCTCTGGGAGGCCCAGGTTTGGAGACAAGCCTGAGCAACAGGAAGATACCATCAGCCCCGATTACACACCTGGTTTGTAGTAAAATAGAAAAGGTTGTCAAAGGTAGTGACCCTTGACTTTAGTACAAACTACTTCAGAGTTGTTTGATATTGCTGTTAGCTATGATGACATAAGTACACTCTACTCAAGGGGAAGTAGTCATATTCTGTCTCAAAAAAAAGAAAATGAAAACTTCGGTGGTGTGTAACAAAGTGCCTTCTACATCAACTCATATTAGCCTGTGTGTGAGCAGGGTACTAGGGTACTCTCACGACCTGGATACTTATTATGCTGTGAAAAATTTGTTCACCACAAGTTTTGGAAAACAGCATCAAGTAGCTTCACTGAAATAAGTATTTCACACATTGAAATTGTAGAACTCTGTGTTTCTTAGTATAGACACAGAATTGTACAGCTATGATCACAAGGTAGTTTTAGAAATTCTTCCCCCACGCAAAAAAATGTAAATACCTACCAGCAGTCACCTTCATCTTCCTCCCCACCCTGCCCTACCTGCCACCTGCTCCTAGCATATTATTGGCTTTGTCTTCATATTTTCTTCTGAGTTCAGTCATAGTCAGTGTGGTGTTTTGTAACTGGCCTTGTTCCCTTATTATAATGATTTTAAGGTTCATTCCTATTGTAAAAAAAAGTTCACTTCATTACTTTTGATTGTTGAAAATATTCCATACTGTGAATTTAGCACATTATATGTATCCAATCATCTCTAAATACCATTAGTAATACTGAAGACGTTTCCTTCTCATGTAAGATTTTTAAAAGTTTTATCAACAAGGTATGTTTCCTCTGTCAAAAGCCTTTTTTGTGTCCCTTGAGGTTACCATGTGGTTTTTCTTATTGAGTATATTAATGTAGGGTGTTCTTTTAGTTGATTTTCCCATATTGAACTAGACTGGCATTCCTGGTAATACATCCCATTTGGGATACATGTATAAAATATTTTGTATTCTATCAGACTTTTCTTGCACCTATACAGTATATCTCTTATAGAATGGATAGTGTGTTTTCCCCTTTGCCCTAGAAAACTACATTGGTAACATCATAGCCCAAGGAAATGCAAACTGCTAACCTCAAATGATCTTCCTGACTTTATCCTGCTTAGAAGCAGAGAGTATAGTCCCATGCCACCTCTGCTGGGGGAAGTTTTGCATATATTTCTTGAACAAGTGGGGTCTTACTGTGTTTTTCAGCCTGGGCTAAAACCCCTTAGCTTCTAGTGATCTTTCTGCTTCAGCCTCTGAAAATGCTGGGAGTATCTGTGTGAGCTGTGGTACTCATCCATGATTGATTATGTTTTGGTGAAGGATTTTCTCTTTTTCCTCATAGATAACAGCCAGTAGATTAAAAAATAACAACTCCAGTCAGATATAATTCACATACTCCACAATTCACTCATTTGAATTATAGAGTTTAAGACTACACATTCAGGGATTACTTGTACATTTAGTTTGTTACTGGATAGGATATCTTTAAGGTATAGAAGAGAGAGATAAAGAAAAGAAAGAGATGAAGGAAATAAAAACTATTAATATATTAATTAGTTTGATGTAAGCACTCCAATTTGTATTAAAAAATCAACACATTGTATCACATATATGCATAAATAAATTCATGATCTATGTGTATATGACTTAATAAAAAAAATGGAGAGAGCAAGTGAATGATAGAGACAGAATAGGAGGAATAAAAAATAAAATGAGGGAGGGGAGAATGGAGGAACAGAGAAAGGGAAACAAAGAAAGAGAAAATAATCATACTTGGCAGCTCACAGCTATAATCCTAACCCTCTGGTAGGCTGAGATGTGTTTATTTCTTGAACGAGGGGGTGCTGAGAATGGAGTGAGCAAGAGTCACACACTGTCTCTACTAAAAATTGAAAAATTATATAGACATTGCAACAGGCACCTGTATTCCTAGCCACATAGGAGTCTCAGGCAGGAAGATTGCTTGAATCCTGGAGTTTGAGGTTGCTATGATCTAAGCTCAGGCCACAAAAGACTAGCCTGTGTCACATATGGAAATCCCATCTCTAAAATATGTATATCCTCTCCCATGCATGGACACACCAAAAACAAACCAACAAACATTTTCATAATTGAAAAAGACCAGAATTACCTTAATGGTTCAAGCAAAGTAGACATGCTTAAAATACGTCAAGCATGACCAAATTGAGGCTGTAGCCAGGCATAGTCAATTTTTCAGCTTCTCTCAAATGTGTTTTTTGGGGTAGGTGACAAAGGAGGTCCTTGATATAGAGTCCCATGGGCGGTGTCTGCGGCTCAGTGCAGAGGGTGCCATTCTCATATAACAAGAGTGATGAGTTAGAACCCAGCCATGGCCAACCTCAAACAAATAAATATTCAGGCATTGTGGTGGGCATCTGCAGTTCCATATACTATGGAGGCTGAGGCAAAAGAATTGTGTAAGGGCAGGGGTTGGAGGTTGCTGTGAGCTGTGTTTCTACGCACTCCACAATGTGTGAAAAAGTGAAACTCTGTATCAAGAAAAATAAATAGCGTCCTACTTAAGTGACTTCATGCAGTTTTGTCAGCTGTGATACACCTTCACTCACCCTGCTGTACAAAGTCTAAACTGTTGTGTCAGCCTACTACTGGGAAGTTCAGCCGTCATTAGAATCAATTAGCAACAAAGGGGAGATCACTTCTCTGTACGGATGGAGGGATAAGAAGTGTCTTTGCTAAAACACTTAGGGTACATGAGCTAAAGTGAGCAGAAAAGGTCACTTAGTATCTTTCATCAGAAGCCTGGATCCCAGGACCTTACAGGATGAATTTATACATGGTCACTGTGGATGACATCACACTGAGTATTGCCTTGTGTTACATCTTTAAGCTTAACCTTATTCTTGCTAAGCATGTGTAGTGGCTGTTAGGGTTTGTCATTGGTTTCAAACTATTATAAAAGGTGGGGTTCTTTTCTCCACACTCAATTTCTGCATATTGTTTGTTTGTGTCTCTGGCCAAAGGATTCACCAACCCTTCCTTTCCTTTTCATGACATGGATTTGTCAACAAATGGAAGAGTGTGGATTATACCTAGTGCTGCCCTGGGATGGTACAGACCTAGAATGTGAGCCCAAAGATCAGACAGTGATTTGATAGATGTGACATGTACATAACACAATTCTCAATTGTACTTTTATAATTGTTTACTTCTTTCTCTAGAATAGGGTTGTTCGGCATGGCAGATGTCTCACTGAAGGTCCTCTCTCAAAATCTGGTTAGGCAATGTGTCCAGTAGTGTACTCCATAGCTGCACTTATTTATCAAGACCATGGGAAATATCAGCCTATCTGAAAAGTTCCAACATTCCATATGTCCATGCCAGGTGTGTCCAAATTTGGCCACATAGGAAGTAGAAGAGTTATGTTGGGCCCCACATTGAATACACAATCACGAATGAAACCTGTTATTCAAAAAAGATATCTGTTCTAGCTCCATCCATGTAAACATATTCTTCTTAGTAAAGTATCTCAAGAATGGGAGTAAAAGTATCCAATGTTCTCAGCCCTACTATGAAACTAATTTTTGGCTTTCATATGAAAGCTATAACCCAGGTATAACCTAAGAATATGGGGAATGGGGAGACGGAGGGGAGGGAGGGGGAAGGATGGGCGGAGGGAGAGTGATAGGTGGGAATACACCTGCGGTGCATCTTACAAGGGTATATGTGAAACTTAGTAAATGTAGAATATAATTGTCTTAACACAATAACTAAGAAAATTCCAGGAAGGCTATATTAGCCAGTGTGATGAAAATGTGTCAAACTGTTTATAAACCTATGTATTGTGCCCTATGATCACATTAATGTACATAGCTATGATTTAATATTAATAAAAAAATATGTTCATAACTGTGGTAGTATCTTCCATTACAGCTATGTAAACAGTCCTGACATAATTTCTATTTGTCACTGGGGCCTGAGGATTGAACACTCCTCACATCCCCTGAAAAGGTTATTTCTTAAATAGTGCTCAATGACTTTTCCATGCTTGACTAGAATATTTGGATGCTCTAGAAGGTGAAAGTTGGCTGATCCCCTGAGCTCAGGGTTTGGAGATAAGGCTGAGCCACGGAAAGATACCCTCTTTTCTGATCTCCCACCTGGTTTCCACTAAACTAGAAATGGTACTCAAGCATTGTGGTCCATGCCTGTATTTCCAGCTAATCAAGAGGGTGAGACAGCAGGATCCCTTCAACCCAAGAGTTGGATGTTGCTGTGTGCTAGGCTGAGGCTATGACACTGTAGTCTGTGCAACAATGTGAGAGTCTGTCTTATTAAAAATAATGAAAGAAATAATAATAGAAATAAAAGAAAGGAAGGAAGGAAAGAAGGAAAGAAAGAAAGAAAGAAAGAAAGAAAGAAAGAAAGAAAGAAAGAAAGAAAGAAAGAACGAACCACACTTATGATGCAAGGGTACATGTGAAATTTACTAAATGTAGGATCTGAAGGTCTTGACACAGTAACTTAATAAAATACCGTGAAGGCTAAGTTAACCAGTTACATGAAAATATTTCAAATTGTATATAAAACCAGCACATTGTACCCCATGATTAAATTAATGTACGCAGCTATGATTTAATAATAAAAAAAGAAAAGAGATAGAGATAGAGATAGAGATAGAGAGAGAGAGAGAGAGAGAGAGAGAGAAAGAAAGAAAGAAAGAAAGAAAGAAAGAAAGAAAGAAAGAAAACAGTGGTAGACACAGTTTCCAAGAGCAGATTTCGAGGAGACTTCAGTAGGCAGATGGAATATGGCACTACATAAAGGAGAAGATTTAGTGCGGCCCCTGTGGGGGAGGAACAAGTAGGGACAAGCATGTTTGGCATTGGTTTATTAAGACAGTGCCAGTTGATCTGCTGGGTAGGTGTTATCCAGAGATGTCTGGTCCCTGGCCTCAGACTGATAGGGGAAAGGGAATATTGGCCCAGATTTAAACAGAGTAATAGAGGGAGTGGATTGTGTACTCTTGATTTCTTATTGTGCATATGAAAACCTGATTTGAGTCAAGAATTCACTGTGTGGGCAGTTTCCAGTGACTACAACAATCTAAATTATCAAAGGGTCAGAGTTACATAAATCTGAATGCTAATGCTTGAGTAATATAGGATTTAGGAAAGCAATTTCCCTGTGATAGAATATTTTCTCTAGTTGACATCTATTCTAGGGGAAAATTTCAACACTAGTTCCGTGGTGAAAAGTAAAAATGAGGGGTAATTCTCTTACCAATGATTTTCTTCACTTATGTATTGAGAGAGAGTTTCATTTTGTTGCCCTCCTTACAGTGCACTGGTATCATAGCTCACAGCAATCTTCAAGTGTTGTCATCAAGTGAACATATTCCCTCAGCAAGGACTCCAAGCACCTACACAACATCCAGCCTTTTTCTATTCTTAAGAGATGGATATCTCACTAGTGCTCAGGCTGGTATCCAATTTAGAAGGTCAGACAATCCAACTGACTGGACCGCCCAAAGTGCCAAGATGAAGGCATGAAGCACCACTGCTGGAGACAAGACATAGTTTGAAAATTATCACAATTTCCATGTCTATAGTGGTGGCTCACACCTGTAATTCTAATACTCTGAGAGGTAGAAGCGGGTGGTCCAATATAACTGAGAACTGTGGTGGAGCACCTGGACTCCCAGGTGCACAGGAGGCTGAGACAATAGGACTTGTTCATCCAAGGAGTTTGAAATTATGGTTAGGTATGATGACATAAGGGTGCTCTACCCAGGAGAAAGCATCTGACTTTGCCTCAAGGAAAAAGAAAATGACAACTTCGGTAAGATGGAACAGTTTGCCTTCCATGTCAATTTATGGCAACCTGTGTGTGAGTAGGGAGATACTGTTGACTGTCTTTCAAGTACTCTCATGACCTGGGTATTTCCTATGCTATGAGCCTTTTGAGCACATCAAGTTTTGGAAAACATCTTCAAGTAGCTTCATTGAAATAAGTAGTTCACACTTTGAAAGTGTACTTTTCTGTGTTCTTAGTACAGTCACAGAATTGTACAGCTATCATCAAAATCTAATTTTAGGTCTTTTTCTTCTACCCCAACACCAGGAACCTCAATGTCTACTAGCAGTCACCTTCATCTTCCACCCACCCTGCCCCAATTGCCCCTACTCCTGGCAGACAATTGGCCTTGTCTTGAAGTTTTCTTCTCAGTTGTGTCATACTTGTTGTGGTCTTTGTTAACTGGCCTTTTTCCCTTATCATGATTTTAAGGTTTATTCCTATTGTAACATAAATGTGCACTTCATTCCTTTTAATTGTTAAAAAATATTTCATCGTTTGAATATAGCATGTTATATGTATCTAATCATCTATAAAACCCTTTAGTAGTCCCGAAGACGTTCCCTTCTCATCTATGATTTTTTTTTTAAATTTGGAAAATTTCCTACACTTATGTAACATGATATTTATTTATTTATTTTATTAAATCATGTTTGTGTACATTAATGCAATCATGGGGTACCATACGCTGGTTTTATATACAATTCGAAATATTTTCATCACACTGATTAACATACCCTTCTCATCTATGATTTTCAAATGATTTTATCAATATGATATGTTGCCTCTGTCAAAAGACTTTTCTGTGTCCCTTGAGGTGACCATGTGGTTTTTATTATTGATTCTATAAATGTAGTGTGTTCTATTAGTTAATTTTCTCCTATTGAGCTATAATTTAAATCCTGGTAATACTATTAGTTAATTTTCTCCTATTGAGCTATAATTTAAATCCTGGTAATAAATCCAATTTAGGATAAACACATAAAATATTTTGCATGCTACTGGACATTTTCTATACCCCTATACAGTATATCACTTGTAGATTGGACACTTCTTTTCCCCCTTTGCCTCAGACAAGTACATTGGTACCATCATAGCTCAAGGAATTACAAGTTGCTCATCTCAACTGATCCCCCTGACTTTATCCTTCTCAGAAGCTAAGAATGTTTTCCAATTACTTTTTGAAAAGGTGAATCTTCCTAGGTTGCTCATCCTGGGTTGAAAACCCTTAGATTCCTATGATCTTTCTGCCTCACCCTCTGAAATTGCTGGCTTTATAGTTGTGATCTATGGTGCTCATCCATGCTTATGTTTTAGTGATGGTTTTTATCTATTTTCCTCACAGGTAAGAGCCCATAGATTAAAAAATAAAAATTCTAAAAAAAACCTCATCAATTTAGATTAATTCATACAGTTCACCATTCAACCATTTAAAGTATGGAGTTCAAGATTATACATTCAGGGAGTCAGTTTCATAAAAAATAATAGAAAGAAAAAAAGAAAGAAAGAAAGAAAGAAAGAAAGAAAGAAAGAAAGAAAGAAAGAAAGAAAGAAAGAAAGAAAGAAAAAGAAAAGAAAGAAGTAAAATCTGCTAGGCACAATTTCCAAGAGCCAAAGTACAAGGAAATGTCAGTAGGCAGGTGGAGTATGGGACTACATAAAGGAGGATATTTATTTTGGTCTCTGAGGAGGGGAATTATGAGAAAGGATAAGAAAGTTTGGGGTTGGTTTGATAGGATATTGCCAATTGATATGATGGTTAAGGGCTGTCCAGAGATGTCTGTTCCTTGGCCTAGGATGTATTGGGGCAAGGGAATATTGTCCCAGATTGAAGGAGTCCAACTGAAGAGATGGGGAGTATACTCTGGATTTTAGAGTGCATTTTAAAACCCTGATTTGAGTCAATAAAATACTGTGGGGGCAGTTTCCAGAGACTACAAGCATGTAGGATAACAAAGGGTCAGAGTTACGTAAAATCCAAAAGCTTGATTGATTGAGGTTGTAGTAAAATAATTTCCATATGAGACAATAATATCTGTAGTTGACATCTAACCTAGGTGAAAAATTTCAACTCTAGATCTGTGATCAAAAGTAAAAATCAGGGTTAAGTTTCCTACCAATGGTTTTCTCTATTTATGTACTGAGGCAGAGGCAAAGTGTCATTTTTTTGTTCTTGGTAGAGTGACCTGGTATCATAAGTCACCGAAATCTTGAAGGGTTGTCATGAAGCGATCTATTCCCTCAGCTAGGACTCCAGGTGCATGCATAACATCTGGCAGTTTTTATTCTTCAAAGATATGGATCTCACTAATGCTCAAGCTGGTCTCCAATTCAGAAACTCAGACAATCCAGCTGACTAGGCCTCCCAATGTGCCAAGATGACAGGCATAAAGCACCATCTCTGGCCAAGGAACATAGTTTGAAAAATATCCCAAATTCAAGGTCTGGAGTGGTGGCTCACATCTATAATCCTAACACTCTTGTAGGCAGAAGTGGTGGACCAAAGTAATTGGCCACTGTGGGGGAGAACCTGGACTTTCAGATGCTCAGAAGGCTGAGGCAATAAGATCTGTTCAGCCCAGGAGTTTGAGACTGCAATTAGCTATGATGACATCAGGGCACTCTACCTAGGGGGAAAGGGTCAGACTGTCTCAAGGGAAAAGAAAATGACAACTTGGGTAGTATGGAACAAAGTGCCTTCCATGTCAATTCATGGTAACCTGTGTGTGATCAGGGAGTTAGGGTTGATTGCCTCTCAAGTACTATTATGACCTGGGTACATCTTATGCGACAAGCCTTTTGAGTATCTCAAGTTTTGGAAACCACCTTCAAGTAGCTTCATTGAAATAAGTAGTTCACCCTTTGAAAGTGTACAATTCTGTGTTTCTTAGTATAGGTACACAGTTGTACAGGTATCATTACAATCTAATTTTAGAACTTTGTCTTCTCCTCACATACAAAGAACATCAATACCTAGTAGCAGTCACTTTCTTCTTCCCCACCACCCACATTCACCTGCCCCTACTCCTAGCTGACAACGGACCTTGTTGTGATTTTTTTTCTGAATTCAGTCATGGTCTTTGTGATCTGTTGTAAGTGGACTTCTCTTATCATAATGATTTTAATGTTCATTCCTATTGTAATATAAATGTGCACTTCATTCCTTTTGATTGTGGAAAAATATTCCAGCATAGGGCGGTGCTTATGGCTCAGTGCATGGGTGCCAGCCCCATTTACAGAGGGTGGTGAGTTTAAACCAAATTCCACCTGAAGTGCAACAAAATAATAGCTGCCACTTTTGTGCATGCCTGTAGTCCCAGGTACTTGAGAGGCTTACCCTGTCCAAAATCCTATTGTCTCAGCCTACTGAGCATTTGGGAGTCCAGGTGCTCCCCTACAGTTCCCAGTTAGCTTGGACCACCATGTCCTGCCTCCCAGAGTGTTAGGATTACAGGTGTGAGCAACAAATCCAGAACTTAAAGTTGGGATATTTTTGAAACCATGGTTGGTGGCCAGTGGTGGGGCTTCATGCCCATCATTTTGGCACTTTGGTAGGCCCAGTCAGTTGTACTGTCTGATTATCTTAATTGGAGATCAGCCTGAACACAAGTGATATCCCCATCTCTGAAGAGTAAAAATGGCCAGGTGTTATGCAGGTGCATAAATTCTCAGCTGAGAAAATAGGTTTGCTTGATGACAACACTTGAAGTTTGCTGTGAGCTATGATACCAGTGCACGCAAATGAGGGCAACAAAATAAGACTGTCTCAATATGTAAATGGAGAAAACCATTGGTAGGCAAATTGCCCCTCATTTTTACTTTTGATCACGAATCTAGAGTTAAAATTTTTACTCTAGATTAGATGGCAACAAGGGAAATGATTCTCTCATAGGAAAATTGTTTTCCTACACCTCTATTAATCAAGTCTTTGGATTTTAAGTAACTCTGACCCTTTGATACCCTAGACTCTTGTAGTCACTACAAACTGACCACACAGTGAATTCTTGGCTGAAATCAAGCTTTTCATATGCACACTAAAAAATCAGAGTATACCCTCTACCTCTTCTGTTGGCTCCTTCAACCGGGACCAGTTTTGTAAGGTTTGAATCTAACATTTGGATGATCCAAAGTAACTCGGCACTGTGGGGGAGCACCTGGACTCCCAGATGTTCAGGAGGCTGGGGAAAAAGTATCTTTTGAGCCCAGGAGTTTGAGACATCAAAATCCCTTCAGTATATGAGACCGTTGCCCTACTCACTGAGACACAGGCACTTCCCCTCATCTAAGATTTAAAAAAAAAAAAATTATCAACAAGGTATTGCCTCTTTCAAAAGATTTTTCTGTGTCTCTAGAGGTGACTATGTGGTTTTTCTTACTGACTCTACTAATGTAATGTGTTTAATTAGTTGATTTTCCCATATCGAGCCAGACAGGAAATTCTGGTAATAAATCCCATTTGGGATACATGTAGAAAATATTTTGTGTGCTACCAGACTTTTCCTGCACCTACACAGTATATCTCTTATAGATTGGATATTGTGTTTACCCCTTTGCCCCAGAAAAATATACCTATACAGTGCATATATTTTTGCTTATTTGTTTGTTTGAGACAGAGCCTCAAGTGGTCACCTTAGGGAGAGTGCTCTGGCATCACTGCTCACAGCAACCTCCAAATCCTGGGCTTAAGTGATTCTCTTGCCTCAGCTTCCCAAGGAGCTGGGACTACAAGTGTCTGCCACAATGCCTGGCTAATTTTCAGTTGTACTTGTCATAGTTGTTTGGCAGGCCCAAGCTGGATTTGAACCCGTCAGCTCTAGTGTATGTGTCTGATGCCTTAACCACTTGAGCTACAGGCACTGAGCCCAGTTTATCTTTTATAAATTGGATAATGCATTTCCCCCTATGGCCCAGAAAAGTACATTGGCACCATTATACATCAAGGAAATGCAAGCTGTTAACCTCAAGTGATCCTTCTGAGTTTATGCTTCTCAGTAGCTGAGATTACAGGCCCATGTCACCAGTGCTGGGGAAGCACTTATTTCTTGGAAAAGTGTGGTCTTACCTTGTTGCTCAATCTGGTCTAAAACCCCTAAACTTCCAGTAATCTTTCTGCCATTGCCTCTGAAATTTCTGGGAATACAGGTATGAGCTATTGTGCTCATCCAGGCTTATGTTTTGGTGAAAGGTTTTCTCTATTTTCCTCATAGATAACAACCCGCAGATTAAAAAATAACAACTCTAATCAGATATATTTCACACACTCCACAATTCACCCATTTCAAGTATAGAGTTCAAGACTAAACATTCAGGAATCACTTGTATAGATTGTTTGTTACCAGAGAAGTCTCCCTTAAGGTGTAGAGGAGAGTGATAGAGGGAAGGAAGCTATACCAGAAAGAAAAGAATGGAAAGAGCAAGTGAATGAGAGAGATAGTATTGGAGGAAGGATGAATAAAGTGAGGGAGGGGCAAAGGGAGGGAGGGAGGAATGGATACAAGGAATGAGAAAATGACCAAACTTGGTGGCTCACACCTGTAGCACTAGTTCTCTGTCAGGCTGAGATGAGTAGAGTTCTTGAAAGAAGGGTTGCTGAGAATGGACAGAGTAAGTGTCAGACCCTGTCTCTATAAAAAAATGAAAAATTATCTAGGCATTGCAACAGGCCCCTGTAGTCCTAGCCATATGGGAGTCTCAGCAGGATCATTGCCTGAATCCTGAATTTTGAGGTTACTATGATCTAGGCTGAGGCCATGAAAGACTAGACTGGGCCACATATAAAAAATGTATCTCATAAATACTCGTATACACATTCATGCAAAGAAAAACCAACAAACCAACCAACAAACATTTTCATCATCTCAAAAAAGACCAGAAATACCTTGATGGTTCAAGCAAACTAGACATGCTTGAAACCTGTGAACCTATGACAAAATTGAGGTTGTAGCCAGGCATAGTAAAGTTGTAAGCTTCTCTCAAATGGATGTTTTGGGGTAGGTATGAAACAAGTCTTTGAAATAATGACCCATTGGGTGCCTGTGCCTGTTGCTAGTGCCGGCCTCATATAATGAGGGTGGTGAGTTTAAACCTGACCCTGGCCAAACTGCAACAAAAACTAGTAGAGTTTTTTTTATGGATGACTATAGTTGCAGCTACTCGGGAGGCTGAGGAAAAAGAATCACCTAAATCCAGGGGTGTGAGGTTGCTGTGATCTGTGATTCCATGGCATAGTACAGAGCTTGACAAAGTTAAACTCTGTCTCAAATTAAAAAAAAAAAAAAAGAATAAACAAATAGCTTCCCACTTAAGTGTCTCCATGAAGTTATGTCAGCTGTGATGCAGCTTGAGTCACACTGCTGTACTAAATCTCAACTCTTGCATCAGCCTAGTGCCAGAATCTCAACCATCAATAGATTCAATAAGGCACAAGTGGGAGATCACTTCTCTCTCTGAATATGGAAGGCTAAGAAGTGTCCTGATTCACAAACTTGAGGGAAACACCAGATGAATTGAGCAGAAAAAGCCACTTTGTATTTTTGACCAGAAACTTGGATCCCAGGGCATTATAGGATGAAGTCACTATATGGTGACTATAGTGGTGTCACTATATGGTGACTATCCACTATATGTGGATGACATAACCCAGGGTGTTACCCTGGGATACCATCTTTTAGCTTAACCTTATTCCTGCTAAGCATGTGTAGTGGCGGTTCATGTTTGCCATTGGGTTCAAGCTATTACAAAACAGAGGAATTATTTTCTCCCCACTCAATTCCTGTTTCCTAAAGTTTGTTTTTATCTGTGACCCAGGGATTCAACAACCCTTCCATTTCTTTTCAAATCATGGATTTGTAACTAAGTGGAAGAGTGTAATTTATACCTAGTGCTGCCATGGGATGTTATAGACCAAAAACCCAAGACCAAAGATCAGACAGTGATTTGACAGACCTGACAGGTATGTCACACAATTCTGAGTTCTACTTTTCATGACGTTTTACTTCATTCTCTAGAATAGACTTGTTTAGGGCGGTAGGTGTCTCACTGAAGTTTGTCTCTTGAAATCTGGTTAGGCAATGTGTCCAGCAGAGTACTCCATAGCTCCAGTTATTTATGATGATTATGGGAAATATCAACTTATCTGGAAAGGTCCAACATTCCAGACCTTTGTGCCAGGTATATCCAAACTTTTGGCTTCTTGGCCACATAGGAAGTTGAAGAGTTATGTTGGGCATCACAATTAAATCACAATCACTAATGAAATGTGATAAGTAAAAAAGAGATCTGTGAATAATTGTGGTGGCATCTTCTACCACAGATATGCAAAATATTCCTGACATAATCCCTATGTGTCACCAGGGCCTGAGGGTTTGATACTCTTAAGAGCCCCTGATAAGGTTATTTCTTAAGTAGAGCTCAATGACACTTTCTATGCATGACTACAATATTTGCATGATATTGGAAGCCATGAATAGCTGATCCCCTGAGCTCAGGAGTTGGAGACAAGCCTGAGCAACACTAAATCACCCTCAGACCTGATATCCCACCTTGTTTCTACTAAAATAAAAAAAGGTAGCCTAGCATTGTGGCTCTTGCCTGTAGTTCCAGTTAATGCAGAAGATGAGGTGGGAGGATCCATTCACCTGAAGAGTTGGATGTCGCTGTGTGCTAGGCTGAGACTGACACTCTAGGTTGGGCAAGAGAGTGAGAGTCTGTCTCATTAAACATAATAAAAGAAAGAAAAGAAGAAAGAAAAAAAATTTTGTAGGCACAGATTCCAAGAGAAAAGGTAGGAGGAGAGGTCAGTAGTCAAATGGAATAAGGGAATACATAAAGGACTTTTATTGTGGCTCCCAGGGTGGGAAAATGTGACAGTACAAGAAATTTTGGGATTGGTTCTTTGGGATATTGCCAATTGATCTGATGGTTCTTTAGGATATTGCCCCCCTGATGGTTAGGGGGTGTCTAGATATGTCTCTTCCCTAGCCTTGGACTGATTGGAGAAAGGGAATATTGCCCCAGATTGAAACAGAACAATAGAGGAGGTGGTGTGTGTACTCTGGACACCAGGAGCCTGCACAACATCCAACCATTTCTTATTCTTCAGAGATGGGAATCTCAGTAGTGCTGAGGTTGGTCTCCAATTCAGAAGCTCAAACAATCCAACTGACTGGGCCTTCCAATGTTCCAAGATCACAGGCGTGAAACAACATCGCTGGCCACCAACCATAGTTTGAAAAATATAGCAACTTCAAAGTCTGGATTGGTGGCTCACACCTGTTATCATAACCCTCTGGGAGGCAGAAGCAGGTGTTCCAAAGAAACTGGGCACTGTGGCAGAGGGGGGCACCTGAGTTCGCAGATGTTCAGGAAGCTGACACAACAGAATCTGTTGAGCCCAGGAGTTTGAAATTTCGGTTAGTTATGGTGAAGTCCAGGTACTCTACCCAGGGTTAATGAGGCAGACTCTGTCTCAAGGAAAAAACAAAATAACAGCTTCGGTAGGACGGAACAATGTGCCTCCCATGTCTATATATGGTAGCCTGTGTGTGAGCAGGGAAATAGAGTTTACTGTCTCTGAAGGACTCTCATGGCCTGGGTTTTTCTATGCTTTGAGCCTTTTGATCACTTCAACTTTTGGAAAACATCATCAAGTAGCTTCATTGAAGTAAATTGTTTACCCTTTGAAAGTGTACAATTCTGTGTTTATAGTATAGTCAAGAATTGTACAGCTATCATCACAATCTAATTTTAGAACTTTGTATTTCCCCCACACAAAGAATGAGAATATCTATTAGCAGTCACTTTCATCTTCATCTCTGAACTCCCCCACCTGCCCCCTACTCCTAGCAGACAATTGCTTTTTCTTGAGGTTTTCTTCTAATTTCTGTCTTACTCTGTGTGATCTTTTGTAACTGGCCTTGTTCCACTATCATAATGATTTTTAGGTTCATTTCTATTGTAAAGTAAATGTGTACTCCATTCCTTTCTATTGTTGAAAAATATTCATTGTGTGAATATAGCATGTTATATGTATACAATCATCTGTAAATCCCATTAGTAGTCTTAAAGATGTTACATTCTCATCTAAGATTTTTTTTTTTTTTTTGAGACAGAGACTCAAGCTGTCACCCTGTATAGACTGCCTTGGCAAAACAGCTCACAGCAACCTCAAACTCTTGGGCTTAAGCAATCCTCTTGCCTCAGCCTCCCAAGTATCTTGGAATACAGGCACCTGCCACAATGCCAAGCTTATTTTTTTGTTATATTTATCATTGTTGTTTAGCAAGCCTAGACTTGATTCGAACCTGTCATCTCTGGTATATGTGGCTGCTACCCTAGCTGATTGGGCTACAGGAACCAAGGTACATATAAGATTTTTAAAAGATTGTATCATCAAGAAATGTTACCTCTGTCAAAAGCCTTTTCTGTGTCTCTTGAGGTGGCAATGTTTTTTTTTTTTTTTTTTTTTTTTTTGAGACAGAGCCTCAAGCTGTCACCCTGGGTAGAGTGCTGTGGTACCACAGCTCACAGAAACCTCTAACTCTTAGACTCAAGCGATTTTCCTGCCTCTGCTTCCCAAGTAGCTGGGATTACAGGTGCCTGCCACCATGCTCGGCTATTTTTTTGTGTGTGTGTTGCAGCCGTCATTATTGTTTGGTGGCCTGGACTAGATTCGAACCCACCAGTTCAGGTATATGGGGCTGGGGTCTTAGCTGCTTGAGCCACAGGCACCAAGCCAACAATGTGGTTTTTCTTATTGGTTCTATTAATGTAGTGGATCCTGTTAGTTGATTTTCCCATATTGAGCTAGACTATCAATCCTGGTAATAAATCCCATTTGCGATACATGTGTAAAATATTTTGTAATCTAACGGACTTTACGTGCACCTATACAGTATATCTCTTATAGATGTGATATGGCATTTCCCCTTTGCCCCAAAAAATACATTGGTACCATTATAGCTCAAGGAAATGCAAGCTGTTGACCTCAAGTGATCCTCTTGACTTTATCCTTCTCAGCAGCTGAGAGTACAAGCCCATGACACTACTACTGGGGAAGTTTTGCACTCATTTCTTGGACAATTGTGGACTCACTGTGTTCCTCATTCTGGTCTGAAACCCCCTAGTTTCCAGTGATCTTTCTGCCTCAGCCTCTGAAATTGTTGTGATTATATGAATTAGTTATGGTGCTCAAACTTTATGTTTTCATGAAGGTTTTCTCAATTTTCCTCATAGATAACAGCCCGTAGATTAAAAAACAACAATAACAAAAATCTATTCAGATATAATTCACACAGTCCACACCACCAATTTCAAGTATAGAATTCAAGACTATACATTTAGGAATCTCTTGTATAGTTTCTTTGTTTGTTACTAGAGAAGTTTCCCTTAAGGTGTAGAAGAGAGAGATAAAGGAAAGAAGGCAATGAAGAAAATAAAAGAATGGAGAGAGCAAGTGAATGAGAGTGACAGAATTGGAGGAAGTAAGGATAAAGTGAGGGAACAGGGAAAGGAGGGAGGGAGGGAAATGAAAAAAGAGAAAATGACCAAACTTGGTGTCTCACACCTATAATTCTAACCTCTAGCAGGCTGAGATTAGTGGAATTCTTGAAAGAGGGGTTACTGAGAATGGACTTAGCAAGGGTCAGGCCCTGTCTCTACTTTGAAGTAAAAAATTATCTAGGCATTGCGACAGGCACCTGTAGTCCTAGCCACATGGGAGTCTCAGGCAGGAGGATTGCCTGAATCCTGTAGTTTGAGATTGCTATATCTACACTGAGGCCTCAAAAGTCTAGCCTGGGCCACATATGGAAAAAATATCACAAAAATACCCATATACACACACATTCACAGACAAACCAACAAACCAACAAAGCAACCAACAAACATTTTCATTATCTAAAAAGATCGTAATAACCCTGATATTTCAAGAAAAGTACACATGTTTAAGAACTGTGAAGCTATGACCAAGTTGAGGCTGTAGCCATGCATAGTAAATTTGTAATCTTCTCTCAAGCAGATGTTTTGGGGTAGGTGTCAATACAGGTCCTTGAAATGCCATCCCAGGGACGGTGCTGTAGTTCAATGCGTAGCACGCTGGCCCTATATAACGAGGGTGGTGGACCTGGCCAAACTGCAACAAACAATAGCCAGGATTTGTGGTGGACAACGTTAGTCCCAGTTACTTGGGAGGCTGAGGCAAAAGAATTGCCTAATTCCAGAATTTAGAGTTTACTGTAACAAAGACTGCAAAGTAAACCTCTGTCTCAATTAAAAAATCAAAAAATCAGAAGACTCGGTGCCCGTGGCTCCAGTGAATAAGGCAACAGCCACATACACCTGAGCTGGCAGGTTCAATTTTAGCCTAGAGTTGCCAAACAACAACAATCACATCCAAAAAATAGCCAGGCATTGTGGTGGTGCCTATAGTCTCAGCTACTTGGGAGTTGGAGGCAGGAGAATCACTTGAGCCCAGGATATGGCTGTGTGCCTGTCTTCTTCAGAGAGGTTTCTCTCCAAATCCCTTGCCCAGCCTGAGTTGGGATCACTTGTTCTTTTCATGCTAACACATTTGAGTTCTCTGTGAATTCTGGTCATTAAATCTTTGTTGGAGACATAACCTGCAAATATCTTCTCCCATTCTGAGGGCTGTCTGCTTGCTTTACTTACTGTGCTCTTGGCTGTGTGGAAGTTTTTTAGTTAATCAGGTCCAAGTAATGTATTTTTGAAGCTGCTTCAATTTCCCTGGGTGGTCCTCCTCATAAAATATTCATCCAGGACGATTTCTTCAAGATTTTTCCATGAATTTTCTTCTAATATTTTTATACTTTCATGTCTAAAAATAGACCTGCCATTCAATCCAACAATTCCTCTACGAGGTATATAGCCAGAAGACCAAAAATCATATTATAACAAAGATATTTGTACCAGAATATTTATTGCAGCCCAATTCATAATTGCTAAGTCATGGAAAAATCCCAAGTGCCCATCAATCCACAAATGGTTTAACAAATTCTGGTATATGTACACCATGGAATATTATGCAGCCTTAAAGAAAGATGGAGACTTTACCTCTTTCATGTTTACATGGATGGAGCTGGAACATATTCTTCTTAGTAAAGTATCTCAAATATGGAAGAAAAAGTATCCAATGTACTCAGCCCTACTATGAAACTAATTTAT